>BLBF01020512.1:0-19381 GCA_015471245.1 Laticauda colubrina | reverse complement strand
TCCTTCCTTCCTTCCTTCCTTCCTTCCTTCCTTCCTTCCTTCCTTCCCTCCCTCCCTCCCTCCCTCCCTCCCTCCCTTCCTTTTATAATATTAGATCCTCTACACTATACACTACACTATATAGTTTTCTGCCATTGAAGGTAAATAAGCCTGGTTGCCCTCTTAAAAACATTGTATTTCTATGAGACTTTGACTCATTATGTTTGATTGTAGAAGGGTATCTGAGCATAATTTCTGTTTTCTTTTGTTATGTTTATCTTTGAAATTTACTTATTGTTCTTTTTTCTTTGTTGTGTAATGCCCATGGTGTTTTGATTGGGTCTTCCACACATTTTAAAAATCAACAATAAATCCACAAATAAACTTTACAGGAGACAGCTGGGGAAGAGTAAGAACTGGGAAATTCTCATTTACCATCCCTTCCGAATTCATTGAAATATCTTGGGATCCAAGGTTAAAAATATAAATCAAACTGTTTTTAATGTAACATAGTTGTTCTCAAATTTCTTCATGCAGGGTCTCTCTGAAAATTAAATGGAATTATTTTCCTTGATAATAGAAAATAGAAAGCTCTCCTATATACATATTTTTGTATGACTTCTTGCATTGGATGTCTCAAATAACTACTCCTTAAGTTACATTTTGGACTGGAATGTAAGTGTTATAAAGGCAGCCATTTACAGAAATTGAATATGATTCTTATGAAAAGCTTCTGATGAAATTGAAAATAAATTAGAGCAATTGTTTCTCATTTTGATACTATAAAATAGTGATTAAGCCCCTGTCACCCAGCACCAATGGATGCAAAGAGGATAAAAAATGGAAACACTTTCCATCCGTTGGTTAACGCGATGCTTCCGTTCTGTACTCACTGTGTCCGTTTTTCATCCTCTCTATCCATCGAGCATCCATCTACTGAAATTTCATCCGCTCAAAAAGTTTTGAGCTGCACAAAACTTTTTGAGCGGAAAATGTATCCAACACATCCGTTAGACATCCACTACGCATACGGGGAAAATCCGTTAGACGTCCATCATCATCCGTTACGTGTCCACTATATCCACTATGCATCCGCTGCGCATCCGCGCAACTCACATCCACTCCAGTGGAAAACGGACACAGGGAGGAAGCGAAACAGACATGGAACAGACACGCAGTCTTAGTAGAACAGACAGAGAAAGGATAAAAATAGATGCAGCTTGCATACAAAGCATTAAAACGGAAAAAACGTTCGCATAGGGGATGTATCTCGGATATTTAGGATGTCTGCAGGATGCCTAGAGGATGCAAAAGGAAACCAAGTGGAAAACCTATATTTCCTATAAAAAGGGGGAGAAATCACCTGGATCTCACTTTCAGTCCAGCAACCCTGCGTTGCAGACCTCTTCAGCCTTCATCTCGCTCTTGCTCTTCCACAGCATCCAGTCATCTCCACCATGGATCATCACACACTCCTTTTGGTAGCCACCATCATTCTAAAACAGTGCAAAGCACTGGCTCTTTCACCTGTTCTCCGCAAAGAAAAGGAGCCATCCAAGAAGTGTCTGGGTCCGAAGATGGATCGCGAGAAAAGCAGAGTACGGACTGTACAACAAGCTGATAGTGGAGCTAAGGAACAAAGAGACTCGTGCATTCCAGAACTTCATGAGGATGCCGCCAGCCATGTTTGACGAAGTTGTGGAGCAGCTGAGACTCAGGTTGACCAAGGCAAACACCAACTTCTGGCCCAGCCTGTACCCTGGGCTCAAGGTGGCGCTGACTCTGCGCCACCTGGCCTCAGGGACCACGTACAGGAGCATGCAGTACGGCGGGAGGGTGCCACACAACACCATCAACATTGTGGTCAGAGAAGTGGTGCAGGCCATCATCGAAGAATACCTGGAGGAGCTCCTCCAGTGCCCCTTCACTGAAGAAGGCTGGAAGAAAGTTGCAGAGCAGTGGTATCAGAAGTGGAACTTCCCCCACGCCGTTGGAGCCATAGATGGCAAGCACGTGGCCTGCAAAGCTCCAGCCAAGTCAGGGTCCACTTATCACAACTACAAGATGCTGACTACAAGTTCATGTACATCGATGCTTCAGGCAATGGGTCATCTTCAGATGCCCAGGTATACAACGTCAGTCACCTCAAGGAGGGGCTGGAACGCAACCTCATCATGGGCTTCCCAGATCCAGACCCCCTACCCAAAGACACACAAGATGTGCCTGACTTCATCGTGGGGGATGATGCCTTCTCCCTCACAACCTACCTCATGAAGCCCTACACTTCCAGATGCCTCACCCGTGAAGAGAGGATCTTCAACCACAGGCTGTCCAGGGCAAGGCGGGTGGAGGAGAACACCTTTGGCATCCTGGCCAACAGGTTCCAGGTACTTCTCACCACCATGCAGCATCTCCCAGAGACTGTGAGGAACATTGTGGAAGCTTGTTGCATCCTGCACAATCTCATGCGCACCCGCTACCCAGTGTTGCAGAACAGGCTCGTGGACTGCCAACAAGGCAATAGGGACATGGAGCCTGGTGAATGGAGGCAAGGGCGAAACCTGATAGACACTGAGGATGTGCAAGGCCCCAACAGAGCCTCATGTGAAGGGAAGAAGCAGCTCAACCTCCTGAAGCACTGGTGTAACTCCCCAGCTGGAGCAGTGGAGTGGCAAGAGAGGATGACAGATGCTTAATGGATGCTTCTTTCAGCCTGTCTCATCACACTGATGAGATTGTGCCATGTATGTTGAGTGGCCCTACAATGAACAGGGTATTTAATAAAGAGTTGTGTTTATGTTGAAATGTGTGGATCAATGATTACATTGTTATTGATAATAAAGGGCCATATGTGTGGCACCTGGGAGGGTGGACGATACAGTCCCACTATTCTTGCACTGGAGGTTTATCTATCCCACAGCTATTACCCATCCAACAAGTATCCCTGCCCATCCCACAGGTATCCCTGCCCATGCCACAGCTATTACCAATCCCAAAGGTATCCCTGCCCATCCCATAGCTATTACCCATCCCAAAGGTATCCCTGCCCATCCCACAGCTATTACCCATCCCAAAGATATCCCTGCCCATCCCACAGCTATTACCCATCACAAAGGTATCCCTACCCATCCCACTGCTATCTTAACCCATCCCACAAGCATGCAAAGGCTTAAACTATTTCTAAACGTTTCCACCAAGACTTTATTTAGTAAAAGAACTGAAGCAAGTGTGTGAAGCAAAGATAATCTTTATTAATAACAAAGTATAAAAGAAAATGACTCAAGTGTCCCAAGCAAAGATAAAGTCATCAGGTAGCAAGCCAGTTTCTGGCACTCTTCTCAATCACTCTGAGATGTGCCCATAGTCTCAGAGGTGAAGGGTCCAGGTGCTGTGGAGGTGGCTGCTGCTGGAGTGCTGGTTTGAGACGCCATTGGGGTGCCTGGCCCGGAGAGGACAACAGGGGATGGTGTGTGGAGGAACCTCCCAGAGAGCTGGCTCAGTCCTGTGATGTTGAGAGCCCCTTCTTCCAGGACATGGGGTGTCAGTCCCAAGACCGATGACAGATGTTCTGAGGCCGGGCTTGGCTGTGGGGTGGAGGAAGGAGGAGTGTAGTGGGGTTGTCTGGTCTGCAGGTGAGCAAGGTGAGGCATCGGTGGCATCTATGGCGTGGGTGGCATCTGTGGTGTGGGTGGCATCTGTGGCGTGGGTGGCATCTGTGGCGTTGGTGGCATCAGTGGTGTCGGTGGCATCAGTGGCATCGGTGGCACTGGTGGTGAACGATGTACCTGTGCCTGGACTGGGAAAGGCTGCCTGTGCTGCTGGAGCTCCTGGTAGCCATAGCCTTGGTAGGTGAGGGCCTGTGGAAAGCCTTGGAAGGGCTGTGACTTCACCTGGGGTGGAGGAGCAGACCTGGACTGGGTGGGAGCAGGTTAAGCTGGGTCTGGAGAGGTGTGAAAAAGACCGGTGATCCTGTCCTTGATCACCTGGTACTGTGATTCGGACATCTCCAGGAGGGTCTGATTGACGTAGGTGAGGAAGGGCTTTCTGTTAGAGGATGGTATGTCGGTGTGTACCAGCTGAGAGAGGACATCTACGCTGCTTTTGATGGTGTCCCTGATCTCCAGCAGGATAGTATGGCTCTGCCCTTCCGGTCTGGCTCTCTGCCTGCTTTCTGTGGAGGTGGAGCTGGGGGTGGATGTGGGTTGGTCTCTGGTGGAAGTGCCCTCTCCTTGCTCCCACTGCGTCAGGGTGTCTTCCACGCGCTCTGCCACAGGGAGTGCAGCTGTCGGGGGGTTCTCCGTCATGGGACGCTCCACAGATACCTTCCTGGACACAGCAGCTGTCTCTTGGCCAGAAAAGGACTGGCTCTCTGCAGGCTGCCTGAGAGAGAGGGTTGTCAGAGGGGCTACTCCTCGGTGGCGGATCTCACCCTCCAAGAAGCTGCACTTGGCCATCATGTAGGTCTCCTGGTCCGTCAGCTTGACCGTGGCCTGACCAGATTTCTTGAGTGTAGCTTCCCATATCTGGTGTGCATGTGTTTCCACCACCCGAGGAGGACCTCCGAAGTGTAGCCCAGGCTCTCCGCCTTCTCTCTCCAAGCAGCCTGCTTCCTTTTGATGTCTTGATAGAGCCTGTGTCCCTTCTGCCATAGATACTCATTCTCCCTCAGCCATTCGAGCACCTCATCCTCATGTTCCTCTTCGATGGAGTATTGCCTCCTCTCCTGTTCTCACATATGCCTCTTCCTCCCTCTGGCAGGGCCTTCTGGGCCCTCATCAGTAGGGCTTCGAGGTCTAGGGGCTGCTCCACCACACCACCACCACCAGCACCAGCAACAACAACAGTAGCAGCAAAAGCAGGACCAGCAGGACCAGCAGCACCAGGATCAGCAGCAGCAGAGTCAGCACCAGCAGCACCAGCAGGACCAGCAGGACCAGGATCAGCAGCAGCAGAGTAAGCACCAGCAGCACCAGCAGGACCAGCAGGACCAGGAGCACCAGCAGCTCCAGCAGCACCAGGAGCACCAGCAGGATTAGCAGGACCAGCAGGACCAGGAGCAGCTCCAGCAGAGTAAGCACCAGCAGAAGCACCAGCACCAGGAGCAGCGCCAGCAGAGTAAGCACCAGCAGAAGCACCAGCACCAGGAGCAGCACCAGCAGAGTAAGCACCAGCAGAAGCTCCAGCACCAGAAGAGTCAGCCCGAGCAGCAGAAACCCCAGCAGAAGCAGTCAGGCCCAGGGGATGGGATGGTGGCCCTGTCCTTCTTGCCAGGGCTGGCAGCAGATGGTACAGGCTTCCTCTTCTTCCCCATGGTTGTTGGCTGGAGCTGTGTCTGACAGCAGGTCTTTCGTCTGAATGGTGACCTGCTTGCGACCTGCTTCCCTTTATATCCGCGGGGCTGACACAATGCATCCTCCCCACATGCGCAGTGAATGCTTTGCATGCGCTAGGCATCCACTAGGCTTCCGCTCTGCATCCGCTTCATCTGCTCGGCATCCTCTCTGCATACGTTCCTTCTGTTGCACGTCCACTTCGCTGTGCTCCCCCAGAAACCCCGCAGATGTGCCATAGGCTTCCATCCACTTCTATCCGCTAGGCTTCCATGGAACATCCACTTTACATCTTGGCTACATCCTCCTCCCGTCCATTCCTTTCCGTTGTTGTCCGCTCTGCTTATGCAAATTCAGGGCACTTTTGAGTGCGGATAACAATGGATGGAACATTTTCTCATCCGCTGTGTCCTTTTTACATACGTTTTGCATCCATCAGCCTATGTGACAGGCCCTTTATATCATGTATCTTTACTAGGCTTATGTAGAACTTATACATATAAACATTGATCGTCATTCTCTAATCTCAGAAAGTTCTCAACAGCTAGGATAGATACATATAGAAGTTAGGAAACTATAAAATATGGAGAAAATGAAAGAACGTTCTGCATTATTTCATTTACATTTTATAGCTAAATACATTTAATTAAAATATATATTATCTGAATAATGTTTACTTTTTTGTTAATTACTAGTTATGATATGTTACAGCTTACATTATTATATAATAGTAGAGGTTAACAGAGTCAGTTGAAAGGCTTGGATTTACTTTATGTTCTAATTAGAAATGAGCCAGATATTTTAATTAAATATTTCACATTTTTTTTACTTAATGTAGATGATATAACTATAGCTGGGATTAACTTAATTTCAGATCTAGGAATGACTATCCTTAGAAGTGAACTTCTCTCCATGCAGATATGGAAGAATGTAATATAGTTCACACACACACACACACACACACACACACACACACACACACATACACACACACACCTACCTTTAGTTTAGCCATATTTGATTCTTGGAGACTGTCTAGACTAGGACTGAGAGACAGAGAGTGCACAGCCAAAGGTCACTCAGCTACTTTTGTGCCTAAAGGGGAACTAGAATTCATGGTGTCCCAGATTCTAACCAGTGCCTTAATCACTCCAAGAAATAGGAAGGAAAGAGAATGTGGGAGGGGGGGAGGGAGAAGGAGAAATACATGCCTGGTTATAAACAAGAAAAATAATTGCTTATTCTTTCCACATACAAGGAAAGCTGTTTTGTATAACTTGGAAGGTTCCAAGTAGTCTCTTTTGATTGGCCAGAAAGGACAGTAAAGGATTGGTTCATTAGGAACCAATCCAAGGAGCCGCTCAAAGTTGGCAAAGTCAAAAGAATGGCATTGGCTACAAGCTGGCAGGCAAGCCTCTATATAAAGGTCTGCCGCTGCTTGGGCCAATGTTCCGTTACTGTTTGCTGTTAACTAATAAAGAGTTATTTGTTGGAACCCAGTCTACTGCACATCTTTTCCAGACGGAACACTGGCAACAAGGATGAGATCATCCTAAAGCGGAGACCGAGCAAGCAGCGAGAAAACAACCACGCTAGATGAAATGGCTGGTAGCAATGCACCACCCGCACCTTTTAACCCCAATGAAGAAGATTGGTAGTCTTATATCGATCGCTTCCTGATTTTTCTGGAGACCAACGAAATGTAATAAATTTCAGATCAGCAAATGAGGGCTGTCTTCCTAACACATTGTGGGCCAACTGTGTTCAAAATGGCAAAGGCATTGGCAAAGCCCAGAGATGTGAAACAGATGACTTGGTCTGAATTTAACCGAATGCTAAAGGCTCACTATGCGCCGGTTGTCTCAAATCTTATTAAGAGACACGAGTTTTATAAAAGAGACTAGAGGGAAGACGAGACCATTGCAGATTTTGTGGCAGCTCTCCGCCATCTGGGAGGAGCCTGCAAGTTCCAGAGTATGGATGAGGCCATGCGAGATCATGTCGTGTTAGGTCTAAAGGACTCTACTTTACAAAGTAAACTATTAAACAGACCTAATATAACAGTAGCAGAAGCAATCGCAGAAGCCACCACCGCAGAAGCCGCGAAGAAATCAGCGGCCACAATGAAACTGATGAATGCCAATACTGACACGATGACCCTACCCAGAGGGAAGAAGCAAGCTGCCACAACCACACACCACGAAGACCTAGACGAGTCAACAGAAACGGAGGAAGATGATGATGAGGTCCATCACCTGTACGCGAACCAAAAAAAGGCGCAAAAGAAGAACAAATTGGAGGGAATGCGCTGGCTGCAGAGGAAGCTCCAAATTCCAAACATAAAACAAAAAGAACTCAAGAAACAAAAATTAATTCTCAAAGATTACCAGGGAAATAGAATTCCCATCTAGGACACTTCAAAGAACTAATCCAAGGAGCCACTCAAAGGCGGCAAAGTCAAAAGAATGTCATTGGCTACAAGCCGGCAGGCAAGCCTCTATATAAAGGGCTGCCACGGCTTGAGCCTATGTTCCGTTACTCTTTGCTGTTAACTAATAAAGAGTTATTTGTTGGAACCCGGTCTACCGTGCATCTTTTCCGGATGGAACAAAAGCTATAATCAGACAATGAATATTTTAAAAAACTAAAAGAGATGTGTTTAAAAAAGTGCTTAACTATGGCCTTCTCTGAATATTGAAAAAATGAAAAGGTAGGATTTGATGGACTCAAAACTTAATTTTATTTGATAGAAAGAGAAGTGTTACAATGACTACTGTGTTTATTTTCTATTGTGAAATTGAGATATCAAATATTATTTTAGTTTAGTTTATATATTCACCTTGCCACGAATAGACTACATTTTACTTCTAGCATTATAACATATTGTGATATATTGATGGTTTTCATGTGTTAGTTCATACATTTACAGAGTTGACACTGAGATATCTACATTGATCACTAACACTTTCTGATGAATCACAATTTACTGAGGAATGTTCACTTTAAAAAAATCAATATCTGGGAAGCAAGTTTATGAATAAATAATGGACAATGAATACTTGATTGAGTTGTGTCCAAGACATTCTGGATTTTGAAGTTAATAAGTGATGCCATTTGCTGAGCATAGTGTTACTGTTCAAATACTCTCCACAGTCTAATTCTATCCCTCAGATAGAATTTTCCATTGACTGCTGAGGACATTAAGAAGTTTTTGAATAAGGACAAAAGGGATAAATAAAACAGTGAAAAAGAGGCAAAACAAATGAAATTTGTTTATTTGCTACTTATTTCATGGCAAATCAATGATATCTACTGCAGTTAGTTATTCAAATCCATGGAAAGATAATGTGACACCATGTAATTTTTAGATGACAATCATGCACTTTTTCAAGATTCATCCTTGACTTGATTGATTTTGAATGATGATGTTTATTTTTTACTCTCAGTGACCATATCATTATTTTATTGAGTGACAATCTATTTTTAACCTTTTCTTTTAAGTTCTCCATGATATTCTTATCACTACCGTAATGTACCTTGCTGCTGGTTATCCTATTGTTCTCTTTCATTCCACTTTTAGCAATATTACAGCTCCACCCCCCCGAGAGCTATGCATGGCAGGATGTTGGAATCAGATTGCCCTAACTATGCAGATAAATTACATCCATACAATTTAATGGCACCCAATTCAAATATATGTCACACCAGATATGACATATTAGCACTATATCAATTACAATGTTTAATAGAGGAAGATAATTTGTTTCTTTATTTTATTCTTTAAGTGCAATTAAGGCACTCTGTTGCATGCATTCCACATTCAGAGCTGAATTATGATCTTCCAGTATGCTTAAGGAAGGAGATCTTCCACCATAAAACAACAATAACAAAATCCTTATAGAAAATAGTTCAAGTGATACTTTCATTAGATATTTTTCTGATTTACAATTATAGCATAAGTGAAAGGGAAGATTCAAATATTAACTCCCAAAATATCTTCATTAATAAGAAATCTGCTGCAAGATATGGTTGTGGCATATAAATACAGTGGCCAATTTTGAAAACATTTTCTCCACAAAGTAGTTTTTGGCCACTTTAGGTATGTCGTGTGTGTGTATGATTGTCTCTTCACTTTCTACTCATCCTGCTCCTGTAACTTTAGTATATAGAGATAAATTATTATTGCCAGAATAATTGTTGTTTCCTTTCTATTTAACAAATAAAAGACAAGCTTAGTATAGTTTTTTTTTTCCTGTTATTTACTTTACTGAAATTTTTCAAAGAACCGATTCCAGTGGGTCTACAAGAATTGCAACTAATTGAGGGAGTTCACAGTAATCAACCAGCAATGTTAAATCATGGGCATACTGATTCATCTGGGAACAATAATCCCAAACACTGCAAAACAAAACTCAATAAATAAATATGGGGAAAAGTGTTCCATTATTGAAAAGAGCCTGTTCTTTTAAATAGCAGTAGGCAGTGTTCATTCTCTCTGACATAGAACTGCATATCTTCAAAGACAATTGGTTAAAAGTACATGTCATTTGTAAAGTAGGGTAAAGATTGCCACTGAATGTATTGTTTATAAGCATTTTCCAGCATTAAAAAAAAATCCCAACATTTCCTGGAAAAATGTAATATAGTTCACACACACACACACACACACACACACACACACCTACCTTTAGTTTAGCCATATTTGATTATGGAAACCTTCACAATGATTGAGCCAGTACTAGTAGGAACATACTTTTTCAATACTTGATGCAAAACACATTTATCTCTACATGTGTAAGTTCCAACTATTATCTTTTTATAATAATATTTCAATATAAGTGTCAGCTATGAAATCATAATTCATAATTCATGATGAAATTTCACAATATGAAGAACTGACAAACATCTTCAGTTTTTGAAATCTAATTCAATCAATTGAACAAGAGAGAACACCTTGAGGGAGAACTACAACAATAGAACAAATGTACATTTATGAGAAAAAAAAGTTGCATTAGGTACAATCTTCTGTCTAAACAAGCAAATCCCATATAGAATTTCATCTTGGCAGTATATAAGTTGGTGTTGATGATGGTACATGAGAAAAAAAATAAAAGTTGCATATTATGATGACAAATCTATGTGATTTGTATATTCATCTATAATTCAAACCCCACTGTTTTCAATGACTAGTAAAATGCAGCCTGTTACATCAATATATCATATGTGGAACTGCTCCTTTAGGTCCATTTTCTTTGAATGCAAACTACTGTGGTTCTAACAATCTGTCACTAGAGAATGGCTTGCCTATCTAGGAGAGAATTAATCAATCAATCAATCAATCCATTAAGACTTCAAATGCTTTCAATGCTCAAATGTTTTCTTTCATGTTTCTTTCAATTATTTCTGTGTTCCCTCCGTATAACCTCTCCTGCTCCTATATCAACTTTTTCTTTCTTTCATCATAACTTTGTTAATTCTTCCTAACCTTTTCATAACTTGCTGAGTTTCTACATTTATTTTGTTTCTGTACTGATAAACAAAGTTACTTAAATTTGAACACTTTGGCTGTGTTTTACAATGTCTCATCATAGCTTTATTTAAAAAATCCAAATATTTTTTCATATCACTGTTTTAAAGGCACATGAAAGGCTTGATCAAATTTCCTCTAATTGTTTGCCTGAGTAGCTAAAATAGTATAATGAAATAAATAGATTTTTAAGGATCATTATTCAAAGACTTTTCATCAAATCCTTAAATCCATCAGGTTTTAACTGATCTTCAAAAGTGCCAGGATGCTTTTTAAAAACATTTCTTGTACACCTCCCCAAAATGAGGGAATGAAAATTAGAAACAAAAAATAATTAGGTACAAACTAATGCAGTCTTTAAAAAAATAATAATTAAACCTTGACCATACAAAATAATATCCATTCATTTTACCTTAATTATCTAGTGTTGCAAATCTGTAGAAATAAATCTTTCCAATATCCAACATCATTATCCTTTTTGTTATCTCCCATATAGGATACATTTGTAAAGTTGTTCAATATTACAAAAAAGAGGAGAAAGAAAGTAGGATAATTCTAATTACAAATTGATGTTCTATTCAGCCAGAAATTGGTATTTCTTTGTGCATTTGGAATGTACTGTAGTTTTGTGTTTATTTCATTTTATACGCTGGATAAAGTGAACATTTACATATAAACTCCCTAGGCCTTCTGATTCAACTAATTTTAACACTTAAGATGGATGCTATTATTTACTTAGTTTCCTCTACCATGTTAAGCATCTGATGACCATGCTGATTATGTCATACTTCTGACTTGGGAATATATACAAAGGGGACAGAATTATTCATTCCCTCTTGGCCTGGAGGCAGAATGTAATTGGTTCTGAACACCATATAATGTATTATAAGTAATCTTTATTTACTCCTCGACAAAACTGACTTTTTAAAATAATGTAACTTCCTTGCTGTCATGTTATATCATTCCTTCATCCATTTGGTGTATCATGCATTAATTCTGCTCTACAACTTTAAGTGAGTATACTTAAGAATCTGTAAATCAAATTAAGTTGATATTTGAACAAAAGTTTTAGAATAACAGGCAAAAGTTTACTCTGTTTGCTCCACTATAATCAGTTTATTACCATTTGCCCACCAGCTGTACTATTCAATTAATACATTATTTTCTTGAATAGGGATACCAGGCTTAGTGAAACTACAACAAACAAAGAATTTTGAGACAAAGATTGATCAACAGAGAATAAAAGAAACATCTGCACTCTTTTCTTTCTTTCTTTTTTCATCAGCATTCAAGGAATTCATCAATACCTTCTTTTAGAAGCATATAATGCAATTGGCTGTACTAAATGGTTGCTATTTAAAAAAAAACAAAAGAAAAATATTTAATGACTTTTGCATTAATGAAAAAGATTGTCACTTAAGCTGTTTTACATAAAGGATAGAAAGTAATCAGAATATCAGTCTATGTTGCACTGATTTTCCAGGTGCATTAAAGAGCTCTTTCCTTTCAGCTTTTATCCAGCCTACTTTTTTGTTGCTGTGATTAAAGTCAATGCAATTTAATTTTATTGTCTGGGGAAATGTATTGTAATATACCTGGGTAAGGCTTTTTGGGGGGATCCAAATAAGAGTAGCAACATTTCATAACAGAAAACTGTATATTTTGGGGAGGGTGAGATGAGTAGGGATGGGGGGGGGAGTAGGACTAGAGTCAGGAACCACAGAGGTTCATGAAGCAGGTCGGAAAGGCAGCGTAGGATTACAATCCAATAAACTGCCTAATTTTCTGGATTTAGTCATTATATCTAAACTGCCTAAATTGGATTCCTAAACTGAACCCAGACACTTTAAATGATTCTGGTGAAACAAATCTTAGTTGCTTCACACTGTCCTAATGTGTAATGCCCAAAGAAGCAAATATGCCTCATCATTCATATTTAGCCAAAATCTATGAGGTGCTTCATAATTTTCCCATTTTGCTAATCCAACAATTAAAAATTATACATAGCAATGTTTTACAGTTAGGTTTTTTTTTTTTAAGAATTTACCTTTTTCTTAAAAAAATGAAAAAATAGGAAGAAGCAGAGAGCAGAATTCTAAATCACAAAATAAACTTTAGAAATGCTTTATTTAAGAACTTACTTTACAGATGGATGTAATATGTACTTATCTTTAATTTATTATAATACCATACATGAGTGAAAATACTTTATTCATGTATTTATTTACTTTTTTTTAAAAAAAAAGCACTCTAGCTGTTTTTATAACATACCTCAGAAAGCACAACACAATAAAAATTAATATTGCAAATGAATGCAATGAAATGTAATAATTTATTAAACAATTAAAGCAATTTATTTAAATAATACTTTGTCAAATAATCGATGAAACAGATTAATCATGATATTGACATGGGCCAAATTTAGGCTGACCTATCGTATAAATACATCTAGTCTTGAAAAGTATTCAAATAAAATTCAAGTCAAGCATTCCTATATTTGCTGCTTTGTTACAAATAAGCTGCCATTTTTCCATTTTGATAAATTGATTCATATAAAGAATAGTTTATATGAATATACAGAACACTCTGGATTTTGCTTAGTCAGAACAATTATTATTGATGCTGAACATCTTTTTTTAAAAAATTCTGTCAGGAGGAATGAAAGTGAACAAAAGAAAGTTTAAGGAACACATTTTTAATTCTATGTATTTCGTCCAAGGTGGAATTTGCAACAGCCCTTACACACACACACACACACAGAGAGAGAGAGAGAGAGAGAGAGAGAGAGAGAGAGAGAGAGAGAGAGAGAGAAAGAGAGAGAGAGAGAGATCGATCCCATGTTGGGTGAAGAGGAATTGATTGCGGGCAAAACAGAATTAGCAGTAGCATTGTTCTTTTTACTCCCCAAACTGTGCATCAGTATGAATATCATGATGGACCAGCTTACTCACACACAAAAAAAGTACCTCAGGTCAATCCTCCAACCTGTTGGAGGTTACAACAAGGGTTATTCCATTTTTGAAGATAAATGAGCAATTGTTCAAATATATCAAGGCTATATGTCCTTTCTCCCCTTATACTAAGTACATTGGCATTCTTTTTGAGAGAGAAGATACAAGAGTTCAGGAGAATGACCTTTGATTCAGGTTATTCTAGTGAGATGGATGAAGGTACATAAAACAATACCAAAAGCAAGGATCCATTCTGGTATACTGTACCAAGATAGACAAGAAACTGAAATAGGTTACACAGAAATTTATCTCAATCTGTTTGTTTTTTTCTGATACTTTATGCCAAATCAAAACCTTGTAAGAATAGGATTCAGGCTTTATGCATAATGCTTTTTGTAATAAACTTTTTTCCTTGCTTCCGAAGTTATATTGAACTTTTAATCTGCCAATGACATTTTTCATGAAACACAAACAAAAGTGAATTTACAGCATTTCTCCACAAGAAAAAAAAAATACCTATGAGAAAGAAAATTAAAACTTCTTCAAGGAGATTCCATACTTTTGGCTTGTCACTTGGAAGGCATTTAGAGTATAAATGAGGAAAATGATATTTCAAAACATAACAGTAAGATTTTTTCCTTCCTTAAATTATCATTAATTTCTTTGTTGTGTATGAGTTTTTGGAGGGGAAAAATAAGTTTTGAGAAGTATATGGTACTGGTAGTTATTGTGGTAAACAGGTTTGGTTGGGACCTAATGCAAGGTATGGTGTCAAATGCTGTGGATGGAAGACTGTTGGAGTCATAGAAAGAAGAAAGCCCAATGTAATTTACATTTATAGAATGGGTAGTGAAGGAAACAGCTGATGAACAGAGAGCTGGATCACAAATGAGAATGAGTGATAAGAGGTTTGTTTGTTTGTTTTCCAAAAAAGTTCATTGATTTTTAAAAAAACAAACATATACAAACAAGACACATAACATAAAAACATAAAACATCTTTCTTGAAAGCAGCCTGATCCCGGGTTACATCTCTTCGTACAGACACCAATTCAAGTTCATGTTCATTTTTATATACCGTTCCATATGTTATTACCATTCTACATTTTCTATATAGCTTCTCCCCTCTTTTAACTCTCTTAATTCTATTTTATTTATTTCATCTCAATTTAGATCATTATACTTATATCCTTTGTCTGTCCTGTTTCAGCTGTCTATTTTCTTTTTTCATCAAAGCAATTACTGATTGCAGTATGACACCTTTGTATCTTTCCCCTAAATTTATAACACTTAATATAATACATAACTTTCATTTAGATTCTGCTTAATACATTCCAAAGCTACATACAATATTTTTTTAAAAAGAGATTATAAATATATAATATAATTAAAACAACAATCCATACCAATTCAATTATATCATTAAAATTAGGATTCATTTAAATCTTAAACATTTTACACATTACTTTTCAAATAGATATCATACTTCTATGGGAACTCTTATAAATTTTGCGTAGTTACTTCTCCCCATTTCACTTATATTTTGAAACAATAAACAATAAAGTGTTCCCATTCCTTCCTAAATTCAATTCTCTCATTTATTTCATTTCTTTTATTTTGTTCAAAAAAGTTTCACTGAATTACACTAAGTATTTTGTCTCACTTTTTAATTATATGTTGTTCCAATTTTCTAACATTATTTCTAATACAAGTATAGCAATACAATCTTATGTATCTTTGCAGAATCTCTTTTTCAGTTAAATTTTTACCCATTATCTCTGAATAAGTCCTGTTTCTTTACATCTTGCTCCAAACCTTTGTAGCTTCTCTTCCCTTCCTTCCTCCCTTGTTTCTTCATTCTGCCCTCTTTACCCCTTTGTCTCTCCATTTACCTCTTCTGTTCCCCTTTTCTGTTGCTTTCTGACATTATATCCACTTTTCACCTTATTTTTTCCTTTTTTTTTTTTTTAGGTCTTAAATTCTCCATTCTCTTTTCCCTCTTTCCCCTTTCCTCCCCAGATAAAGTTATTTGTTCATTAAAGATGGCTTCTTCTTTGTCCCAGTCTTCTCGTTGCGCAGCCTTTTCTTGTAGTTTCTCGTAGGTACCAATCGCCATTTCTAAGAAGTGAAAAACAGAGCCAAAAAAGCCCTTTCCTTCTTGTTCCTCTTCTTTATATTTTTTGAATTCCATTTTCAGTTCATCCACAAGTAATGCCATTGTAAAAAAATTTTAAACAACCACCCAAATGTTTTTAATCCTTCAAATATAATTTCCAAGAGTCCCAAAGTCACTAAGTAGTCCAAATACATACAAGCTGTTTTGTTTTTACGCTTTCTTCTTTTTTCACTTTCTCTTCCTGGGGTTGCAATTCAGTTACAAAGTTCCAATTAAAATGTATCTTTTAGAAGTCTAGTTAAAATTTAATTTTAAAATTTTAGATTCCAAGCAGTCTTCTCCAGCCAAATCTTACTCTTATTCTTTTCCTCTTCCTTCCCACTTACAGCAAAGAAAAAAAAGTTTTTTCAGTGATCAGAAATCTTTATTGTCCCCTTGACTTTAATTTTCTAGTTTAATTACCTGCTGATGCCAAAGTGGGTTTTTCCAATTTCTCATTCATCTGCTGTCACCGTAAGGAAGGAGAGTGGGGGAAAAAAAAATCCCTTTTCATTTTCATTCGCTGCCTCTAGATCTTCTTTGGGAGTGATATATCTTTTTTTAAAAAAAAAATTAAAATCCAGGAAATCTTGAATGTTGCTTCTTATCCCGGTCAGCCAAAACTTTCACCTCTTAGCTTCCTCCTGCACATTCTTTTCTGGATGAGTGCTTCTTTGTGGCGGCCATTTCTGACTTCCGCTCTTACCATCTTCAGAAAAGGGAGTTAAGCCAGCTGGGGAGAGGAGATGCGGCTCCTCTCAAACCCTGCCAGGTCTCCCCTATCTTCAGCCACTTCTACGGGGTGGCTTTAGCCCCAAAGCCAGCTGGCTCAGGGTACTCCAGTGGCAAGCACAAGCAGAAACCACGCACGATCGCAGATTCCTGCTGCCACCGAAGCCCTGCAAACCGGCCAAAAACATGGGAGTGATGAGAGGTTTTGTATATGTGAAATTTAAGCAAGGGTATTGGATAATTGTGATTTGTAAGAACTCTCAGTCTTCAAGGCATTGGTATATTGTTAGCTTTAGTGATGGGGAAAGCAAGAATGATGTGTAGTTAATATATGCTTGGGGAGGCAGGAACAAAGATTTATGCAATTTGGGGTCTTCACTTTTAGTCTATTTGTTTTCTTGGTCTTAGTGGTAAGATCATGCGAGGCCTTGACTTCAAACTAATTTTGGTATATAACAGGCATCATTGAAATGAATATTGGATGATACAAACCAGAAATTAAAATTATGACAACAAATGACATTATATCTCTACTTAGATGATGAATATTGAATTCTCTCAATTGTCTACATTGCCAATGGTTGAGGATGGTGGACATTGAAATATTGAACACCTGGAAGACCAAAAACTACCGATCTCTGATCTTATGAAGTAAGATTAAAAATATGTCTCTGAACATGTACAACAATACTTCTTGAGAAAATTGTTGATTTTATAGATTTTATTTGACTTGATCATTATCTGGAATATAAATATTAATAATTTCTTTTATAAGCTAAATAATGCCTCATATATGTATATGAGGAAAAGTATTTCCTCAGTACATGATCCTTTGTGTGGGGTGAGTGGGTGGGTGGGTGTATGATTTATCAATGTTTAAAGATATGTCAAAAGAATTCTAATAAAATATTGAATCTGTTCTCTCACAGTATTAAAGTATGTCTTACTAGTACATGTTTTTGCAGAATTTTTTTCTTTCAAGTTGAGCACATTTCCTCCAGATTTCATTCTAAAAGTTGTTCAGCCCATCATGCATCTGCCATATCCAATGTATCCAATGAATTTTCCAAGTTTATTCCCTCAAAGAATTTGGATAGAATTGATTTTACTGTTTTTCTTGTGGTTTTACTTGATCTTAGTTTTATAAACTTAGCATTTCCTGCAAAGTAAGCATGATTTCCTTCATGAAAACCAATCACCAGCTGCTCTGCTTTTTATTTTATGCCTTGTAAAAAAGACACATAAAAATATTAAAAATTTTCAGAAAAATAAGAAGCAGAAGGAATCCTACTTACAGATGTACAATGTGTAAGAGATAAAGGCCATAAAGCTGGAAAAAAATAATGTCATAACTAATGTTTAACATAATATACAAGTTATTGACTACTTATTGACTACTATTTTGCTGCTGTTAGCAAGTCAGCCAGGCTTAGTAATTTCTAGTAAATACTTAAGTCACATTTTTTGTTTTACATCAAAAAGTGTCCTGAAAATGGTGGCATTATTTTGATATTTCTCTTTTGACTTTCTAGTCTTCGGTAGGTTGCAATTGTTTTGAATAACAAGCAAAACTTGTGCTTTGTGAACTTTCAAGCCCGTCTGTTTTAATCTGTGATCTAATATTTTATGAGGCATTGTTAGAGTTTGAAAGGGAGGGGGTAGCAAAGGAGAGAGGGTTTCCTGTCTGATGCACTGAGCAGCATTTCCTGAGCACCCTAAGCAGAGAGGTTACCAAGGGTCCAGCTACAGTCATGCAGAAGGGTAATAAGAAACAGGAACTTGGAATTTGAAAGGAAGATGAACTTTTGGCCTTTCAACTGTAGGTTTCACTTCAACTTTTCTCAAGCCCCCCCCCCCCGCCCATCTCTTTTCATATTTTCCATTCCTAAGAGTCCAGATGTTATATTTTAGAGAGGTGGCTGCTTTTTCTAGATAACAGGAGTACAATTTTGTATATTCTTGGATGATCAAAATCTTCATGAGATTGAAGCATACTTCTAATACAGAAAGATTTAGGATAAAATACTGATCCTTCTTGCCTTTCCATTATGTGGTGTCTAAATATTATAGGGTTATTTTTCTGGACTTAACATCTCAATTTATTCATAAGTATTGAAGAATACTTAATTTATTAAGAATAATTTATTTGTTACAAAGAGAATAATCTATTTATTAACCAGTATAAGCTGTATATATATTAACCAGTATAAGCTGGTTCCCCCACCTTATACAATGAGAAGAACAACTCACTCTAGTGTGTCAACTCCGAGACATGCTCTTGTGGAACCCAAGTCCAGAACACACTCAACTGGCAGTTTTGTACACACTGCAGTCAGAGTCTGGAACAGCTTACCAGAAAACATTGTAGGCATGATTAGTGACAGAGGGTCTCAGTCATTCAAGAGTCGCGTCCACAACCACCTTCTGCAGATTGTATAGTATATTATTTATTAGGCCCCACTTTTTTCTTTTTGTCATTATTCTTCTCTTAAGCTGCTGTGAACCCTTGATTAGGCCATGAGCTGGTCATGTATAGTGCACAGCATTATATGCATGATCTTGATACTTAGTGTCACGCCTTGTGGACTATTGTTCACAATAGTGTGTGTGTGTGTGTGTGTGTGTGTGTGTGTGTATAAACATATATATATGTGTGTGCTGTTCAGCTTCCTTCGGGTATTATCCCACGTCATTGTAGTTCTGTTAAA
>BLBF01020509.1:0-17993 GCA_015471245.1 Laticauda colubrina | reverse complement strand
CATTCCTATAGTCCCAGTCTGGGATCCTAAGAGGAGTTACTTGCCCTGTTGTGATTATGATAGGCCTCCTGGCTCTTTCCTCTGTCTTCCCAAAGTTTCAATTGCTCAACTTTGGTAAGAAAAATGTGTAGTAATTGTGTCATGTCTCCCCAAGACAGGTTGTGGCTTTCCACGGTGGATTTTATGGCCGTGATAACAGCGTGGGCGGCTGATCAAAAGGAGGGAACGTCCTTCTTCCAGAGAACTAAATCAGATGGGAAAAGGGGTGTGTGTGATAAAACATAACCAAGTGGGCCTCTCTGTTGCCTGGCTGCAGGCCTGCTCAGAAAAGCGGCCATGAATTTTGGTTTTGAGCTGTCTGGGGCTGATGGGGTTTGGGGGGGGGGTTACCTTTGTTTTGGTCAGGTCTGGGTCCTTGGACCTGGAAAGTTCAGCCCAGCAGTACCAGTAGGGTAACTGGGCAGGTTTGAGTCTTTGTCTGAGCACTTTCAGGGTTGAATGTTCAAATGTACCACCTTCTTGCCAGATTTGTTTCCCACACTCGTTTCTAAGCAAAGCCCACTTTTTACATCATCTTTTGGCTTCTCCTTTTGTCATTCCCAAGAGGGCAGGTGGCCTCTTCTTATTGAGCAAGTCTTCTATGGGGGAGCCTGTCCTGATCCTCGAGGTAGAGCATCCCATGTTTCCCTGTTCCAATGTGAGGATTCACTCCCACCCCGCCAGCAGTTTTCGGACCCCCCGCAAAAGAATCCTGGAGGACCCTGGTTCCCCATCAGAATACAGGCCCCTCCTTTATGGGGAGACACCCACCATCAGTTTGCAGGCCCAAAAATGGCTCTGGGAGGACTGCACTGCTCCCTGCAGTGAGTAAGGGCACCCCCTTCCACCAGCTTTACCGCCACCATTTGCAGACTCTCTTAGAGTCCGGGAGGACCTCTGCTTGCTTCAAGGGAAGGACCCCTCCCTTTTTACAGGGCTTTTCTTAATAACAGTTGTTAGGAAGTACAGGTCTACTAAGCAAAAACTTTCTTTTGACACTTTTGTTACCTGCTTGGCTCTTCTCCTTTCTCATCGACAGTCCCACACTTTGGTTCTGCCCCCTTTGCTTTCACGGATCCTGCCAATCCCGACTTTGGCAAGCGAGCAGCAGGCTGGTAAGTGGCTGGACAGAACACGAAGGGAGTGGCATCCAATTGCTGCCAGAGGAGGATGCCCCCCCCCATAGACACACACTCAACAATTCTCACTTTTCAATTTCTAAAAACAGAAATGTAGGTGGTACTTCCCCTCTTTCCAGGCAAGACTCAAATATTCTCTTTAATACACTTTGCCAGCTGGGCAGCATCTGTGGAGTTTTTCCCACAGACAAATGCATCTGTTGCCAGCAGGGTAAGTGGCTCTTTGGGCCCAGTCTGGTGGCTGAGTCACCTGGGAACCCCTTCGTGAGGGTCACCAGAACCGTTGGATGGAGAATGCTCCCTGGTTTAGGATTCTTCCCTCCAGGATGCAACACTCAGCACTTTGGAGAAATAATAGAATAACAAAGCAGAGCTGCCGGAAAGAAGTTTTTAATGACAAGGAACTAAGATGAGTGACATTCAACAAGGCTTCTTGGCTAGACAGAAATACTGACATTCAAATGTGAGTTTATATATCCTTTCTGAGTTTTGGTCTAAAACTGGGTTTTGGTGACATTCAATCCTGTGTTTATTGCTGGGATAATTTTCCCTATTCAGCTTTCTTGGAAGAAAGAAGGTCAATCTCTGTTCCTGAAAAGAAGCAGCATTGAGGAATCTGTCCAACTCATGTGTCTATTTATTCTGGTAATTGGGTCTTACAAGCAACAGCTATGGTGTTTGATCTTTTGCTACATTCCAGCATTATAGTGGTAATGGTACTTTTGTACTTAGGCTCATCTCAAGCGTTTACACTTGAGCTTGCCTGGGGTGTGAGGTCTGGCAACGACAGGGCTTCTCTTTCCTTGTGTAAATGGTTGTGATTTAATTTTTATATTGTGTTTGGATTCTTGGCTGCCTCATGGTTTCTTCATCTATCTAGGGAGAGGGTCTTCATTCACTATGAAAAACCCACAGGAATTAGAGTTAGTTTTGCTTTCAGGTGTGCCAAAATGATTTACTCAATAAAGTCTTGGTTTAAGAGAGATGATTACCTCAACATTGCTGGCTGAGCTGGGTTAATCAGTCGGAATTTTGACACTTCTCTTTAGCAATATTTATGAGATGAAAGAGAAGAGAGTAACAAAAATTACAGACATCCAACCATTTCCCATTTGGGAATGTGTAGATATGATGTTCTTTGACTCCTGCACACTGTCTAAGTGGAAACAATGTGTTCTTTCAAATAAATGACATTTTACAACTCTTTTAATATCAGGGTGTTATGTCTCATGTTTTTACAGTGGTTCTGGCTGTGAGATGCTCCTTTGTGTTCAAGTCTGGCTTCAGAAGGATAACATAGCACTTGGGGATGAAGATGCAGCCCAGCAGCCCAGCTCTGAAGGCCAGGATGGAGAAGACCTGCACAGCCACCCTGTATTTCCCTTTGTGCTCAGGTAGGTGGGCACAAAAGTCACCCAGATACTGCAGAAGACCAGCATGCTGAAGGTGATCAGTTTGGCTTCACTGAAGGCTCCAGGCAGATTCCTTGCCAGGAAAGCCACCATGAAGCAGATGGTAGCCATGAAGCCCATGCATCTGAGGGTGACGTGGAACATGACAACAGCCCCTTCGTTGCATTGCAGGATGATTTCTCTAGGCTGGGAGTCAGAGTCAAGGAAGGGGGGAGAAACTCCAAGCCAAATGGAGCAGATGATAATTTAGACAAGATGAAGAGGACAGGATGATGCAGTTGGCCATGCTCTTCCCCAACCATCTCTTCACTCGGTTTCCTGGTTTTGTGGTCAGGAAGGCCAGCACCACCATGATGGTTTTGGCCAAGAGAGAAGAAATGGCAACTGAGAAGATGATGCTGAAGACTGTTTGTCGGAGAAGGCAGGTGGCTTTCCTTGGTTGACTAATGAAGAGAGAAGAAGACAAGAAGCAAAGCAGGAGGGAGACCAGGAGGATGTTGGAGAGGTCCCGTTTTTTGGCTTTGACAAGGGAAGTTTCTCAGGATTGAATGAAGATGATTAAAACAAGGCCTGTGGTTAGGAACAAGAATATGGCAAAAGAGACCAGGATGATGCCCAGAAGTTCTTCATAAGACAGGAAGGTTATAACTTTTGTGATACATTGGACTCTCTCCTCATTTGGATATTTATCATCCAGACACTGGTGCATTTTTCTGTATCTGAGAAAATCAAAAAGCAATGTTGTATTAATTATCTGGTTTTTTAGACATTTTAAGAAATACCTTTTCCCCCAAGTTTTGTTGCTTAAACATTCCACTGAAAAAAAAAATTGATAATATAATTTACTAATACCTTTATAGCTACGGTACATGAAATTGGAGTATTTCTAATGCATTTGGACTAAGTAAAATGAGAGTTGATGTTCAGTGCATGCGTTCATTTTCTGTCAAAATGCTATGGATAAATCCAGTTCCACCAGTCCTTCCTTTCCTCTGGTGTCACCCACTTTTCTGAGTGGAGAAGGTCCCCTCCAGATAAGGAACACAGTCGTAGCAGCAAACTGGCTCTCTTTCTTGAGCCCTCTTGACAAATCCAGGAGAACCCTTTTTCACACACCTAGACTGAGGCAGGGATTGAGCAGAAAAAATAGGTATGCAAAAGAAAATGTGTTTGGACTCTCCATCCATTTTGCTTCTGGCATAACACAGGGCAATAGGGGACTTTTCTGCTTAATAAAGCCTGAAGGGATGGAATTGAGAAAAGATTTTAGCATTAAATGACAAACAATCAGTTCCTCCTCATGGCTGTATTAAAATGCATTCCTCCACTCTTCATCTAACCATGGTTGGGATGAACATATTACATTTTTTGAATAAATTTGTTGTCAAATATGTGCTAAATTGTCACTTTATTAGATTTATTTAAGTCGAATAAAATGTGATTAAGAAAAAAACTTCTGACCAGTAGGATCTGGAAAGGTTTCTTCTGGACTGCAGAAACCTTGCAAAACTGCTCTCTTTTGGCCCTAGTTCAAAACAGTCTCCCAGTTGAGAGATAAAGGAAAAATTCCTCATAAATTTTTGTTGATGATGTTACCTAGTTTGGGTAATGAAACATCTGCAAGGAAACAAGCAACCTCAAAGACACCAAGGAGTCATCATGTCAACTCTGAGCCACAAATGTTCTAAATGAACACTAAAGGTTTCTGCATCGTTTCTAGAACTGCAGTGAAATTGAGGTGAGATCATGAGAACATGTCCCTGAAAAAAGATCACGGTGCAAATCTTTGGCTGCAACAGATGGGACATGAGGATGAGTCCTGGGTTAGAAGGAGATAGTTCTAAGGCCCATCCAGTTATCCAACAAAAAGTCCTTTGTGTTGAAGAATTGCAATTAGGAGACTCCAACTGGCATGGAAACAGGTAACAGATAATCAGAATTGGAAAGGACCTTGTAGGTCATCTAGTTGAACCCCCTGCCAAGCAAGAGACCCTACACATTTCTGAGAGATGGCAGTCCAATCTCTTCTTGAAGGTCTCAAGTGATGGTGCTCCAATAACTTCCGAGGGCAACTTCTGTTCCATTGGTTGATTGTTCTCACTGTCAGAAAGTTTCTCCTTATTTCCAGGTTGAATCTCTCCTTGATCAGTTTCATCCATTATTCCTTGTCTGGCGTACAGGTGCTTTTGAACCCTTCCTCTCTGTGGCAGCCCCTCAATATTGGAAGACTGCTATTATATCTCCCTTGGTCCTTTTCTTCCTTTGACTAGCCAGGCCCGGTTCCTGCAACTGTTCATCGTATGTTTAACCTCCAGTTTCCTAATCATCCTGGTTGCTCTTCTCTGCACTCTTTCTAGAGCCTCTGTTAGGAATCTGTATGCTACAGAGTATAGTAGTTGGGTTGGCAATATATAAACCACAACGGATGTTTGTATCTTTAAGACTAAGTCACTGTGTTAAGGCTAGGTCACATTGGCCGACGGATGCAAAATGTATGCAAAAAGGACATAGTGGCCGAGCAAAATTTCGGGGGTGGCTCAATCCGTTGTTATCCGCTCTCAAAAGTGGCCCAAATTTGCATAAACAGAACAGAAAAGAACAGAAAGGAATGGAGGGGAGAGGATGTAGTGGGGATGTGAAACAGATGTTCGTAGGAAGCCTAGCAGATGAAAGCAGATGGAAGCAGATGACACGTCCGAAGGGCTTCCGGGGGAGAATTGCGAAGCAAACGTGTAGCGGAAGGGGCGGATGTATAGAGGATGACGCAGATGCATCATGGACACCTATAGGAAGCAAAGCGGATGCATAGCAGATGTATAGTGGATGCAAAACGTTCACTGCGCATGCGGGGAGGAAGAATTGCATAAGCTCCACGGATATAAAAGGATGCAGCTCACACACAGTCACCATTCAGAGGAAAGACCTGCTGCCAGAGACATCTTCAGAGAACACCATGGGGAAGAAGAGGAAGCCTGTGCCTACTCCTGCCAGCCCTGGAAAGAAGGACAGAACCACCATCTCACACCCTGGCACTGACTCTGAAGCTGCTGGTGCTTCTGCTGGTGCTGCTGGTGCTGCTGGTGGTGGTGGTGGTGCTGCTGCTGCTGGTGGTGCTTCTCCTGCTGCTGCTGCTGCTGTTGCTGCTGGTGCTTCTCCTGCTGCTGCTGCTGTGGTGGATCAGCCCCAAAGCCCTCAAAGCCCTGCTGCTGAAGGCCCTGAAGGCCATGCCAGAGGGAGAAAGAGACAAGGGAAGGAGAAGGGAGAGAGGAAATAGTACTCCATTTCCGAGGACCATGAGGAGGAGGTGCTGGAACGGCTGAGGGAGAACGAGTACCTCTGCAGAAAGGGCCACAGGCTCTATCACGACACCAAGAGAAAGCAAGCAGCTTGGAGGGAGAAGGCGGAGAGCCTGGGCTACACTGCAGATGTCCTCCTGGGGTGGTGGAAGCACATGCACACCTGGTATGGCAAGCTGCACCTGAAGAAATCCAGGCAGGCCGCTGTCAAGCTCACTGACCGGGAGACCTACGTCATGGCCAAGTGCAGCTTCCTGGAGGGTGAGATCCGCCACCGAGGAGCAGCCCCTCTGTCAACACTCTCTCTCAGACAGCCCACAGACAGCCAGTCCTCTTCCGGCCAAGAGACAGCTACCGTGTCCAGGCAGGTGTCTTTGAAGGGCCCCACGACAGAGACCCTCCCAACAGCTGCACACCCCATGCCGGAGGACATGGAGGATCCCCTGTCTCAAATGGAGCAAGAAGAGGCAGCAGCCAGAGACCAACCCACCCCCACCCCCAGCTCCACCTCCATAGAAAGCAGGCAGAGAGGCAGACTGGAGGGACCAAGCCACACTGTCCTCTTGGAGATCAGGGACACAATGAAGACAAGCACAGATCTTCTGTCTCAGCTGGTCCAGTTCGACATACCATCCTCGAACCGCAAGCCCTTCCTCACCTACATGAGCCAGACCCTCATGGATATGCCCAAGGCCCAGTACCAGGTGATGAAGGAGAAAATCACAGCGCTTCTGCACCCCTTCCAGGCCCAGCTGAACCTGCTCCCACCCACTCCAGGTCTGCTCCTATACCCCAGGCGATGTCACAGCCTATCCATGGCTTTCAACAGCCCCTCACCTACCAAGGATACCACTACCAGGACTTCCCACAGCAAAAACAGAACTTCCGAGTCCAGGCCCAGGTTCCTTGCACACCACAGTAACCTCACCTCGCCCAGCTGCAGACCAGAAAGCCCCACTACACTCCTCCTTCCTCCACCCCACAGCCAAGCCCATCATCAGAACATCTGTCATCAGTGTTGGGCCTGACATCCCAGGTACTTGATGAAGGGCCTCTCAACCTCATGGGACTGAGTCAGATCTCTGAGAGCTTCCTGAACACACCATCTCCTGTTGTACTCTCGGGGCCAAGCACCCCAATGGTGCCTCAGACCAGCACTCCAGCCACAGCCACCTCCACAGTCCCTGGCCGCTCGACAGCTGAGACCATGGACATGCCTCAGAGTGACTGAGAATAGTGCCAGAGACTGAATTGTTACCTGTTCACTTTATCTTTGCTTGAGACACTTTACTTGGTTCATTTTGCTTTTTAATAAAGTCCTACAGTTTACTTAACTGTTTTTAATAAAGGTTATCTTTGCTTAACACACTTGGTTCCTTTTTTTAACTTAATAAAGTGTTGGTGAAAACTTTGAAAAAATGGTTAAGCCTTTGCATGCTTGTGGGATAGGTAAGGATAGCTGTGGGATGGCTAAGGATAGTTGTGGGACGGGTAAGGATAACTGTGGGACAGGTAAGGATAGCTGTGGGATAGATAAATGTCCAGCGCAAGCATAGTGGGACTGTATGGTCCACCCTTCCAGCTGCCACACATGCGGGTGCACATGAGATTTTGCAGGAAGCAGCAAGCTTCCACGATGCTCCTCACAGTCCCTGGGTGATGCTGCATGGTGTTGTGAAGTACCTGAAACCTGTTGGCCAGGATGCCAAAGGCGTTCTTCACCACCCATCTTGCCCTGGACAGCCTGTAGTTGAAGATCCTCTCTTCACAGGTGAGGTATCTTGAAGTGTAGGGCTTCATGAGGTAGGTTCTGAGGGAGAAGGCATCATCACCAACGATGAAGTAGGGCACATCTTATGTGTCATTGGGTAGGGGGTCTGTATCTGGAAAACCCATGATGAGGTTGCATTCCAGCCCATCCTTGAGGTCACTGGCATTGTATACCTGGGCATCTGAAGCTGACCCGCTGCCTGAAGCATCGATGTACATGAACTTGTAGTCAGCATCGACCATGGCGAAGAGGACGATGCTAAAGAAGCCCTTGTAGTTGAAATAAGTGGACCCCAACTTGGCTGGAGCTTTGCAGGCCACGTGCTTGCCATCTATGGCTCCAATGGTGTGGGGGAAGTTCTACTTCTGATACCACTGCTCTGCAACTTTCTTCCATCCTTCTTCAGTGGAGGGGCATTGGAGGAGCTCCCCCAGGTATTCTTCGATGATGGCCTGCACCACTTCTCTGACCACAATGCTGATGGTGTTGTGTGGCACCCTCCAGCCGTACTGCATGCTCCTGTAGGTTGTCCCTGAGGCCAGGTGGCGCAGAGTCAGTGCCACCTTGAGCCCAGGTTCCAGGCTGGGCCAGAAGTTGGTGCTCTGCTTGGTCAACCTGGGTGTCAGCCACTCCACAACTTCGTCAAACATGGCTGGCGGCATCCTCATGAAGTTCTGGAATGCACGAGTGTCTTCGTTCCTGATCTCCACCATCAGCTTGTTGTACAGTCTGTACTCTGCTCTTCTCCCGATCCATCTTCGGACCCGGACGCTTCTTGGCCACCTCCTTTTCTTCCCGTAATAGAGTTGAAAGAGCCTGTAGATGGCTTCACACTGTTGCAGAACGATGGCGGCTACCAAAAGGACTGTGTTATGATCCATGGTGGACATGACTGGATGCTGTGGAAGAGCAAGAGGCAGATGAAGGCTGCAGAGGTCTACACAGGTGGGCTGCTGGTATGAAAGTGAGATCCAGGTGAGTTGCTCCCCCTTTTTATAGGAAATGTCGGTTTTCCACTAGGTGTCCTTCTAGACATCCTCCAGACACCCTAAATATCCGAGATACATCCCATATACAAACATTTTGTCCGTTTTAATGCTTTATATCCGAGCTGCATCCACTTTCATCCTTTCTCCGTCCGTGCTACTAACACTGTGTGGACGTTCCATGTACCTTTCGCTTCCCCCCTCTTTCCGTTTTCTGCTGCAGCAGATGTGAATTGCGCGGATGCCCAGAGGATGCCGAGAGGACACAGTGGACGTTTAATGGATGACAATGGACATAGAACCTTTGTTGCCCGTATGTGTTGCGGATGTAGATCGTACGCGGTGGAAAGTTCATCCACTCAAAATGTTTTGTGCAGCTCAAAACTTTTTGAGCGGATGAAATAGCAGTAGATGGATGCTCAACAGATAGAGCCTATGAAAGACATACGCAGTGAGTACACAACGGATGCATCGCGTTTTCCAATGGATGGCAAACGTTTTTCTCCATTTTACATCCTCTTTGCATCCGTTGGTGCAGTGTGACATGGGCTTTAATTTGTATTATGTTCCAATTGGCTGATTGTATGTTGAATTGCCATAAGAGGGAGCCAGAGATCATGGTTTGTTCTCTTTGATATTCCTTCTCCCTGACATTCTGTATTACTGAGGTTCTATATCTCTGATAGTCTGTTACTATCTAGAGTTTATACTTGGTATTTATACTTTAATATCTTTGTGTACTGTTAATGGCAATGGCTACCGTTAAGAAGACTTTGTATTTGGATATTATTTGTACTGTAGAAATGTGTATGGCCTGGACTATTTATTGGACTGTGCTATTTCTTAAAATAAACTTTACCTCAATTTAGTGTAGCTGTGTGTGGCTGCAGACTTATTCATGCTTATTCTCATCAACATTTCCATGTGTGTATCCTTGGTAGTCAAGGATTACCTTGCACATATCCTATCAGCCTCAACACCTTTTTTATAGTGTGGTGACCAAAACTGGATGCAGTACTTTAGGTGTGGTCCTACTAAGGCTTTACAGAGTGGTATTAGTAACTCACTTGATCTTGATTGTATCCCCTGTTAATGCAATTTAGGATTGCATTCAGAAAGACAGACCCACATGTAATGTTAGTTAAATTTGGAGAGTCCATTTTACCCAGAGGGACTGAAGGTAGCTAACAGTCAAGCTAAAAAAGGTCATTCAAGGGATTTTCAGATGAAGAGCCCTCTTATGAGCCGAAGGCCGAATCTAAATAGTATTTCCTGTCACTATGTCTCTACTTACTTCTGATACTAGGAAGAGCTTTTCTTTGAATCAAAGTTGTGTCTCAGTGTTTCAGGTTTCTGGGTCAAGTGAATTGAAAGTTTTGGACCACCTTCCTAGGGTTAGGAGGCCAGTTGTTCCCCCCAGTTGGGTGAAGTATAGATATGGTTAACTCTGACCAGGTCTGGACTATTTAAAAACACCACAGACCATGGAGCTGCCCCTTCTGGGAACCATTTCCCAGTGGCCTTTCCCTAAGCAGGACAAGAGGAAGCTTCTCTCCCAATGGGACCACCAGGAGCTCTATTCAGTTGTGATCCAGTTTCATCTTCAGTCCAAACCTCAACAGGGTCTTCAACAGAATTCCCTTCTGCTTTGCTATTTGAGGACAAGGAACAAGCAAACCTGAGATCATTAACAACACATCCTCCAGCACTTGAGGGTTTCTCATCCCAGGTCAGACAGGGCTGAATTAGCTAAAAAAAATTCTTCAGTATTATCAGTATCTGAAGAAGACCTTGGTCAATAGTACTGAAGCCTCCCAAGTGGTCTATGGAAAGAAAACTATAAGGTTTCTACTCTCCATGTTCAATTCTCAGTGAAGGTCAAGGAGCTAGAAACAGGGCTTAGTCCACATGAAATGGGTCCTAAATCTTTGGGAAAAAGAGGAAAGACCTCAAAATTTCTCCCACCTTGTTGAGCAACTTTAGTCGTGAAAGAGTTCCTTGGTCAATAGTAAGTCTCGGTCTTTTCCAAGTCCCCATTGACAGTTGGATGGGACCCTCCTTGGGGAGAATCAACAAGCTCATGATTCCCAGATCTGCTGCTACATCTCCATTTTGATCCAAATATAGTTTCCAGTGAGACGTATTACAAATCTCATTCTTTTGCAGGAAAGGGTGGAACTAGAAGGGGAACATCCAGGAATTTTTAAAATCAGAAAGGTTTTTTAGCCTTTACACATTTAGCCTTTACACATTTGAATTATTTTTTCTTGAGTTGTCTAACATCAAAATATGTTTATTTGGAAAAATAGGTGTTACTACTATATTCATAAATTAAAAACAAAGGTTCTCTTCTGACCCAGGCTTCATCACATATAATTGAACACAAACTCATTTTAAAAGCAAAACCTATTTTAAGGCAATGCTGGGAATTATTCTCATTCATAGCCAAAACTAAACTTAAACAGTTTCCCAAGCATACGCCTGTCAGTGCTGTGGAATGCTGCCAAAAACAGAAGTATCCAAGTTAATTATAACAGTACCAGAAAGAACCAACCCAAATACACAGAGCTTCAAGGACTCAGACTCTATTGAACTGCTTTGCTTCCTGCAAAGAGTTCATCATCTTGGCTTGACTTTTATCCCTGATGGGTGGGGCAATCACCTCCCAGCCTTACTCCCAGGTCGTCCCTTCTGCTTCAGCTACTCTCACCTTCTAGCAGCTCTGTGTACACGCGCACTGGGAACAGGCTCCCCAGGGTCCTCTGCCTTACTGCTGCCAGACTCTGAAGGTTCCGAAGTCAGCACCCCATTCCCTGATGGTCCAAGGCCCCATCCCTGCATCGGATGCAGGACCCTCATCCGAGTCCTCCCCAGACTCCCTGACTGGTTCCCTTTCATCCTCACTGTCCAATACCTCTGCCATCTAGACCAGCTGCCAGCAAATTACAAGAGATTCAGCAAAAATTTTCAACCATTTATTAGAAAAATATGTATTAACAAAGTATAATTGATCAATTGGTAAGTTATAGGGAATATTCTACAGCAGGTGGCAAATAAAAACTATCATAGGAAAAAAGAGATTATTCATAAACGCCTAGAAATCATCAGGTTGATTATGAGAAACGGTTCATTTAGTGACGGTTCAAAGTTACAATGGAACTGAAAAAAGTGACTTAGGATAGTTTTTCCCAGGATCATGGCAGCATCCCTGGGGTCTCCAGGTGATCAAAATCTGAATTCCTGGCATCCACTTATGATAGTTGCTCAGTTTTAGGGTCACCTGATCTCCATTTGCATCTTCTGACAAGCAAAATCAATAAAGAAGCCAGATTCACTTAACAACCATGTTACTGACTGAACCATTGTGATGATTCACTTAACAAGAAAAGGCCAAAAGGTCATAAAGTAGGGCAGAACTCACTTAACAACCATCTTGCTTAGCAAGGGAAATGTTGAGCTCAGTTGTGGTCATAAATCCAGTCCTGCCTTGTGCAGCCCTCTTCCAATCACTGGAAGGAGTTGCCCAGAAGCCTTCAGTCAGAGAAGCTTGGATTGGGATTCCTGCAGAGAGGAGAGGTTGGGCTGGATGATCTCAGAGTGCCCTTCAAAGTTAGAAAGGCAAAATTCTATTATGCTAATCACAAACCCCTAAAGACATGAACATATTTAAAAATGCATCCATTCTTTTAAAATTACCAGTGTTTAGAACCAGTGGTGGGATTCAAATTTTTTGACTACCAGTTCTGGAGGCGTGGCAGGGGAAGAAGACTGTAAAATCTCGAGTCAGAGGTGATATTTTCTACTTCCCTGAACTACTCAAAATTTTAGCTATCAGTTCTCCAGAACTGGTCAGAACCTGCGGAATAGCACCTTTGTTTAGAACCAAAATTTATCTGTTGGGCTTCCTGCTGCTTAGAAGATCATGTCTTAAACAATCCGATTGGCCAAACTGTTGATCTTCTGAAGCACAGTGTGGTTGAGAAGGTTCCTCTCCTTCTCCTTTGGGTTCCTTCTCCAAAGGAAATAAGAGCAATGGATGCTTATTGGGACCCCCATACCTGCCAGGGCTGCAGCCTTGGAGCCCTCAACCTCTCTTCACCCTCCTTCCTTCCCCTCCTCGATCTGGAGTAATAGGCAGCGTTCAAGGCCTGGGCCAGAGTCTTCATGATGCCATACAAAAAGGGAACATTTGGGGTCAATCTCCTGTTCCTTTTCCACTGGGTTTCCAGTGGGGCTTTCTGGGTGCATCTTCTGCGGCCTTTGACAGAAAAGACGTGCTTGGAAAGAGAACAGCGGAAATGATGGTCTTGAAGCTCTCCTTCCACAAACAAATGAGGTTTCAAGGCAGAATCTTTTGGCATTTCTCTTGCAAGAAAACCAAAGGCCCAAAGACTATGGACACATTTAAAAAGTCTGTATTTTTCAGGTTCAAACATTCCTTTTAGTTCCATCATTGTTATATTGCTTTCTAACATTTCTTCAGTCTCTTTAGGTATCTTCGGTAAGTTAGCATTCTGTAAATACTGTTTAATTTTTTTCTCATCAATATTCTCTTGTTTATATAGTTGTCCATAATAATCTCGAATAATTTCCTTTTTCTCCTTATTACCACAACAAACTTGACCTTGATCATCTATTAGTTTCAATATTTTTCTTGATTCCTTCTCCTTTCTCAGTTTATATGCTAACCATCTACCTGGTTTATTTGCATCTTCAAAATAATTCTGTTTAGAATTTCTAATTTTCTGTGCCAGTTCTTCTTTCTCTATTAATTCCATTTTATGCTTAATTACATCCAGTTTCAATTTAATATCTTTTTTCTGTGGTATTTTCTGTAATTCTTTTTCAAGTCTTATATATTCATCTTCCAAGGCCTTAGAGGTTTGTCTTTTTCTAATATTCTTTTTTCTTGTATAGTCTATTATCAAACCTCTTACATATGCCTTCATTGTATCCCAAACATTCTGTATTGAGGTATCTTCTTTTTTATTTTCTTTAAAAAAAAAGACTAATTCCTTCTCCATCCATTGTATAAAATCTTTCTCCTTTAAAATGGTATTGTTTAATGTCCATCTCGATCTTTTTCTTTGTCCCTTCCATTTAATTGTCATTGGACTATGATCTGCCCAAGTACTTATTTCAATATTTGTTTCTTGAATAGTAGATATTAGTTCTGTTGAGATCCAAATCATATCTAACCTGGACCATGATAAATGTCTATTAGAATAAAAAGTATATTGTTTAGTTTTAACATTTCTTTCTCTCCAAATATCTTTTAAGGTTAATTCATCTGTCATTTTAAAAAAAGATTTAGGGAGAATCTTTCTATTTTGTTTTGTTGTTGTTGTTATATAGTCCAATTTATTGTCCACAATTCCATTAAAATCTCCCATCATGATTATGTTAACATAGTCCAGTCTAATTATTTCCATATGTAGTTTTTTATAAAACTCTTCTTGTTTATCATTCGGAGCATAAATTGCAATCAAGAGTATTTTTTTATTATTATCCATTATTTCCACCATTAATACTCTTCCATCTTCATCCGTGTAGATCAGTTTTGCTAGAATATCTTCTTTAATGTAGAGAACCACTCCTCTTTTCTTACATTGAATCAAAGAAGTAAATATTTTCCCTAATTTTGGCTGTACTAACAAATGCTCATGTTGCTTTTTAATATGAACTTCTTGTAAGCAAATTATATCAAATTTTAATTTCTCTAATTTGTGAAAAGTTTTCCTTCTTTTAACAGCTGAGTTAAGTCCATTTATATTCATTGTAATCAATTTTTTTTCTTCCATGATTATGCTTTATATTTAGGTCTAACAGCTCTCGTAGCTCTCACTTCACGTTGTTCTTTACTGTCTACCTGTCCACCTACAACTCCTTTCTCTTTTTCAATCTCCAGTTGTTCCTCCAGAAGCTCAATTAATGAGATCTCTTTCTCTGCCACCTCTTTTTTTCTTCCAAAAAATTCTGCATAAAAAAGTTCTGCTTTTTTAATCGAGTCAATTCTATGTCTCTGCTCTTGCCACATAAAAATTAGTCCTTCTGGTATCAGCCATCTGTAGTTCACTTCATTTTCCAGTAGCACTTTGGTCAAAAATCGATATTCTCTTCTCATCTCTCTCACTCTTCTAGGTATTTGTTTTAAAACTACAATCTCTTTGTTTTTATATTTCAATGCTTTTTCTCTTGCCACTTGTAATATTTGTGTTCTGATGGATTTTTTAGTAAATCTAATATGTACTTCCTTTGGTAATTTATTTCTCATCGCATATCTTGTATAAACTCGGTATATCTCATCTACTCCGTCCATCATTTTTTCCTCAGTAATTTCCAGAAGATCTGCCAATATTTCTATCATTATCACAGCCAAGTTTTCTCCTTTTTCCTCTTCTATATTTTGAAATCTAAGATAAAATTCTGATCTTTCCATCTCCCACCTCAACATCCCATTTTTTTCTTGTTCTATCACTGTTAATCTAGTGTCAATATTTCCAATCTTCTCCTCTCTTTGTTTTCCTTCTTCCTCAATTTTTTGGAATCTCTCCTCATACTTTCCCATCATTTGTTTAAAATTTTCATCAGATTTCTCTATTTTTTTGTCCATGGTATCTATTTTTATCTTAATATCTTGAATTCCTTGCATAATCATCTGTAAATTTACTTTTTCTTGTTCCTTATCTTGCTTCAACATTGTCTGAATTGAAAGTTGTCCTTCAAGTGGTGGGGAAGCAGAGGTAGAAGCAAAAACGCCGAATGATTTTGGCTTCCTGCTCATTTTAATATTTCCAAGTCTTCAAGCTCTCTTTGACTTTAAATCCAGCTGGTATAGTAACCAAATATAGTTCAAAAAATCAAAAAGAAAAAGAGAAAATCCAATATTAAAAGCCCAAAGCCAAAAAAGAAAAAAGGAAAAAGGAAAAAGAAAGGTCTTCAGGTTCTTCTAGACCCTAATCCAATTAAAATAGATGGAAGAAGCAAAGAAAGAGAAGAAAAAAGAAAAAACTCTGAGGCTTTCCCTTTGAAATAAAAAGCAAAAATGCTAGAATTAAAATTAACCAAAAAGGCTGGCAAGTAGGTGTTTCAAAAGTATATATATATATATATATGCACTGTACACTGCACTTTATTTCTTTATCCAAGGCTCTTATTATGACTGTCTTCTCCAGCAGCTTCAAAGCCAAACCTCAAATGTTGAGATATTGATAAGAGTCCAAGAGAGCACCTGTAATAATATTTTACTGTATTCTCCCTCTATCTTATCACATTAAAATGTCCTTGAAAAGAAGTGCTTTTCTCCCCAATTCAAATAAAATATTTTCAAGCCTCTAGATGGCAGTGTTACAGCATCTCTAAATACTCTTTCCCCCCCCCAGCCAGAAGAAAAAATGTTTATAAAGAACTCAAACAGAAGAAAAAGATAGTCAAAGGGAGCCTCTATCCTAAAATGAAAGTTAAAAAGATAAAAAATAAAAATCAAGTGAAAAATAAAAATATATATAAGAGAAAATTCAATCCGGTTACCTACAAAGTCACCTTAAAGTCCTCAAAGAAAATAAGAAAAAAATAATAATCCAAGTCTCAATTTGACATCACTTAAACGCCGCTCAACCCAGGTTCAGTCAAAGAATAATTTCCCTTATTTTGGCTGTACCAACAATTGTTCATATTGTTTTTTAATATGTACTTCTTGTAGACAAATTACATCAAATTTTAGTTTCTCTAATTTGTGAAAAAAATTCCTTCTTTTAACAGCTGAATTAAGTCCATTGTATTCATTGTAATCAGTTTTTTCTCTTCCATGATTATGCTTTATAATTAGGTTTGGCAGCTCTCGTAGATCTTGGTTCGTGTTGTTCTTTAGTCTCCACCAATCCACCTACTGCACCTTCTTCTTTTTTCAGCCTCCATTTGGTCGTCTTGGAATTCAATTAGTGAAATCTCTTTTTCTGCCTCCTCCTCTCTCCTTCCAAAAAATTCTGCATAAGATAATTCTGCTTTCTAAATTGAGTCAATTCTATGTCTCTGTTCTTGCCATGTAAAAATTAACCCTTCTGGAATTAGCCATCTATAATTCACCTCTTTTTTCAACAGCATTTTAGTTAGAAATTGGTTTTGTCTTTTCATCTCTCTCACTCTTCTGGGTATTTGATTTAAGACCACAATCTCCTTGCCTTTGTATTTCAATGTTTTCTCTCTTACCACTTGTAATATTTGTGTTTTAATGGCTTTTTTTGTAAATCTGACATGAACTTCTCTTGGTAGGTTATTTCTCATTGCATATCTTGTAAAAACTCGGTATACTTCATCTACTCCATCCATCATCTTCTCTTCTGTTATTTACAAAGCTTCAGCCAATATTTCTATCATTATCTCAGCTAGACTTTGTCCTTTTTCTTCCTCTATATTTTGAAATCTGAGATAGAATTCTGATCTGTCCATCTCCCATTTCAGCATCCCACTTTTATCTTGTTCAACCACTGTTAATCTGCTATCAATATCTCCAATCTTCTTGTCTCTTTATCTTCTTCTTCAATTTTTTGGAATCTCTCATCATACTTCACCATCATTTGTTGAATATTCTCCACCTTTTCATCAGTTTTCCCTATTCTTTATTCAAAACAGAAAGGAGAGTGGGAGCCTGGTAATTTTAAATATTAATTTGGTTGCTAAGTTTTGTTTTTTATTGTTTCTTGCTTATTTATTATTTTATTATTAAAAATTAAATTAGTAATTGCTTTGCTCCAGTATGAATAGCTGCCATGGGAGAAATCCCAAAACAATTGGAGCCCCATTTGAAACCCATTGGCATTGACAGCCTCACTGGTCAATTGCTAAAGGCAGCTTTCCTTGAAGCAGTTTACAACCAGTCTGAACATCTGGTGGACTGTGTGAAGAACCACAATCCCGGCCTCCTCCATAAGCTTCACTTTGAGGATTGTACTCCATAAGGGAAGAGGACATATCATTCCCTTGGTCCTGGAGGGTAGATATCTCAGTTCAGAAGTGAGGATTTTGAAATTATTTTCCCATCTTATCTGTATGCCTGGTTGTAAGAGCTGTTCACAAGGTTTGTAATAGATCCAGCAATCCAGAAAATTTAGGCAGCCAATGAATAATAGCAAACAATGATCTAAAATTAAATAACCATACTGGTTACCTAACTCTTGGGTAAACAATTCCATTCTCCTGATGACTACAATATAATGCAACAGAACTAGTTGATCCCACTATAAACAGGCCAATTTCAGACTTCATGGTCTTAAAGAACTATAACGAGAGAGCCCATTATGATTTTGTTAAGCCTGAGTTCCCCAACCAGGGTTAGGTAGACAAGCTAAACA
>BLBF01020506.1:0-33416 GCA_015471245.1 Laticauda colubrina | reverse complement strand
TGTTTAGCTTGTCTACCTAACCCTGGTTGGGGAACCCAGGCTTAACAGAGCCAATTCAACCAGCCCGAGAGACCCAGGCAGGAGCAGCAAGGCTGACTCACCCTTCCAGGAGGTTCCAGGGAGAAGAAGCAGAGAAAAGACGATCCTGACCGAACTGATGGAAGACCACACTGAGACTGAGCTGCGCAGGTCAAGTAGGACCTGCAAAAGCCCCACCTACCTGTGTGACTATGTTACGCACGTTGGACGAAACCAAGAGGGGAGGGGTGTTGTGTATAGGAATACTTCAAATACTTAAGCCCATGTCACACTGCACCAACAGATGGAAAGAGGATGTAAAATGGAGAGAAACAGTTGCCATCCATTGCTTAACACGATTCATCCGTTCTGTACTCACTGCGTCCGTTTTTCATCCTCTCTATCCATCCAGCATCCGTCGGCTGAGGTTGCATCCGCAACACATACGGGGAACATCCGTTCTACACCCGTTGTCATCCGTTACGCATCTGCTATGTCCGCTAGGCATCCGCTGCGCATCCGCAAAACTCAAATCCGCTCCAGCGGAAAATGGACACAGAGAGGAAGTGAAACGGACGCACGGATGGAGAACGGATGAAAGCGGATGCAGCTCGCAAAGAAAGCATTTAAAACGGAAAAAACGTTCGCAGAGGGGACCTATCTCGGATATTAAGGATGTCTAGAGGATGCCTAGAGGATGCAAAAGGACACATAGTGGAAAACCTATATTTCCTATAAAAAGGGGGAGGAATTCACCCGGATCTCACTTTCAGTCCAGCAGCCCTGCTGTGCAGACCTCTGCAGCCTTCATCTGACTCTTGCTCTCCCACAGCATCCAGTCATCTCCACCATGGATCGTAACACACTCCTTTTGGTAGCCACCATCGTTCTGCAACAGTGTGAAGCCATCTACAGGATCTTTCAACTGTTCTACGGGAAGAAAAGGAGGCGTCCAAGAAGTGTCTGGGTCTGAAGATGGATCGGGAGAAGAGCAGAGTACGGACTGTACAACAAGCTGATGGTGGAGCTGAGGAATGAAGACACTCGTGCATTCCAGAACTTCATGAGGATGCCTCCAGCCATGTTTGACGAAGTTGTGGAGCGGCTGAGACCCAGGTTGACCAAGCCAAGCCACAACTTCCGGCCCAGCCTGGACCCTGGGCTGAAGGTGGCACTGTCTCTGTGCCACCTGGCCTCAGGGACCACCTACAGGAGCATGCAGTACAGCTGGAGGGTGCCACACAACACCATCAGCATTGTGGTCAGAGAAGTGGTGCAGGCCATCATCGAAGAATACCTGGAGGAGCTCCTCCAGTGCCCCTCCACTGAAGAAGGCTGGAAGAAAGTTGCAGAGCAGTGGTGTCAGAGGTGGAACTGCCCCCACACCGTTGGAACCATAGATGGGAAGCATGTGACCTGCAAAGCTTCAGCCAAGTTGGGGTCCACTTATTTCAACTATAAGGGCTTCTTCAGCATCATCCTCTTCGCCAGGGTCGATGCTGACTACAAGTTCATGTACATCGATGCTTCAGGCAACGGGTCAGCTTCAGATGCCCAGGTATACAATGCCAGTCATCTCAAAGAGGGGCTGGAACGCAACCTCATCATGGGCTTCCCAGATCCAGAACCCCTGCCCAATGACATGCAAGATTTGCCCTACTTCATCGTGGGGGATGACGCCTTCTCCCTTAGAAGCTACCTCATGAAGCCCTACACGTCCAGATGCCTCACCCGTGAAGAGAGGATCTTCAACTCCAGGCTGTCCAGGGCGAGGCGGGTGGTGGAGAATGCCTTTGGCATCCTGGCCAACAGGTTCCAGGTACTTCTTACCACCATGCAGCATCGCCCACAGACCATGAGGAGGATCGTGGAAGCTTGCTGCATCCTGCACAATCTCATGCGCACCCGCTACCCAGTGTTGCAGAACAGGCTTGTGGCCCGGCAACAAGGCAATGGGGACATGGAGCCTGGGGAATGGAGGCAAGGGCGAAACCTGATAGACACTAAGGATGTGCAAGGCCCCAACAGAGCTTCACGTGAAGGAAAGAAGCAGCGCAACCTCCTGAGACACTGGTGCAACTCCCTAGCTGAAGCAGTGGAGTGGCAAGACAGGATGATAGATGATTAATGGATGCTTCCTTCAGCCTGTCTCATCACACTGATGAGTTTGGGCCATGTATGTTGGGTGGGCCTACAATGAACAGGGCATTTAATAAAGAGTTGTGTTTATGTTGACATGTGTGGATGAATGATTACATTGTTATTGATATAAAAGGGCCATAGGTGTGGCAGCTGGGAGGGTGTACCATACAGTCGCACTATGCTTGCACTGGAGGTTTATCTATCCCACAGCTATTAACCATTCCAAAGGTATCCCTGCCCATCCCACAGCTATTACCCATCCCAAAGGTATCCCTGCCCATTCCACTGCTATTACCCATCCCAAAGGTATCCCTGCCCATCCCACAGCTATTACCCATCCCAAAGGTATCCCTGCCCATCCTACTGCTATCTTAACCCATCCCACAAGCATGCAAAGGCTTAACCTATTTCTAAAGTTTCCACCAAGACTTTATTTACTAAAATAAATGAAGCAAGTGTGTGAAGCAAAGATAATCTTTATTAATAACAAGCTGTAAAAGAAAAATGACCAAAGTCAAGTGCCCAAACAAAAAATAAAGTCAACAGGTAGCCACCCAGGCTCTGGCACTCTTCTTAGTCACTCTGAGGTGTGCCCAGTCTCAGTGGTGAAGGGTCCAGGTGCTGTGGAGGTGGCTGCTGCTGGAGTGCCACTGGGGTGCCTGGCCCTGAGAGGACAACAGGGGACGGTGTGTTGAGGAAGCTCTCAGACAGCTGGCTCAGCCCCGTGATGTTGAGAGCCCCTTCCTCCATGACATGGGGTGTCAGCCCCAATACCGATGACAGATGTACTGAGGCCTGCTTGGCTGTGGGGTGGAGGAAGGAGCAGTTTAGTAGGGCTGTCTGGTCTGCAGCTGGGTGAGGACTGGCGTCGGTGGCATTGGTGGCGTGGGTGGCATCGGTGGCATCAGTGGCACCAGTGGTGTCCGATGTACCTGTGCCTGGACTGGGAAGGTCTGCCTGTGCTGCTGGACATCTTGGTAGCCGTAGCCTTGGCAGGGTAGGGTCTGTGGAAAGCCTTGGAAGGGCAGTGGCATCACCTGGGGTGGAGGAGCAGGCCTGGACTGGGTGGGAGCAGGTTCATCTTGGTCTGGATTGTTGTGAAGAAGATTGGTGATCCTGTCCTTCACCACCTGGTACTGGGGTTCCGCCATGTTCATGAAGGTCTGGTTGACATAGGTGAGGAAGGGCTTGCGGTGGGAGGATGGGACGTCAGTGTGTACCTGCTGAGAGAGGAGATTTACGCTGCTCCTGATGGTGTTTCTTATCTCCAGCAGGACATTGTGGGTCTGCCCCTCCGGTTTGCCTCTCTGCCTTTCTGTGGAGGTGGAGCTGGGGGTGGATGCGGGTTGGGCTGTGGTGGAAGTGCCATCTCCTTTCTCCCACTGCGTCAGGGGGTCCTCCACGCACTCCGCCACAGGGAGTGCAGCTGTCGGGGGGGTCTCCGTCGTGGCACGCTCCACATATACCTGCCTGGAGACAGGAGCTGACTCTTTGCCAGAAGAGGACTGGCTCTCAGCAGGCTGCCTGAGATAGAGGGTTGTGAGAGGGGCTGCTCCTCGGTGGCGGATCTCACCCTCCAAGAAGCTGCACTTGGCCTTGACGTAGGTCTCTCTGTCCATCAGCTTGACCGCAGCCTGGCCAGATTTCTTGAGGTGCAGCTTCCCGTACCAGGTGTGCATGTGCTTCCACCAGCCGAGGAGCACTTCCGAAGTGTAGCCCAGGCTCTCCGCCTTCTCTCTCCAAGCAGCCTCCTTCCTTTTGGTGTCGTGATAGAGCCTGTGTCCCTTCCACCATAGATACTCGTTCTCCCTCAGCCACTCCAGCACCTCCTCCTCATGTTCCTCTTCTATGTTGTATTGCCTCCTCTCCTGTTCACGCGTCTGCCTCTTCCTCCCTTTGGCAGGGCCATCTGGGCCCTCATCAGAGGGGCTTCGAGGTTGTAGGGGCTGTTCCTCCACACCAGCAGCAGCAGCAGCAGCAGCAACAACAGTAGCAGCAAAAGCAGGACCAGCAGGACCACCAGCAGCAGCAGCAGCAGCAGCACCAGCAGCACCAGGAGCAGGATCAGGGGCACCAGCAGGACCAGGAGCATGAGCAGGACCAGGAGCACCAGCACGACCAGCAGGTCCAGGAGCAGTGCCAGCAGAGTAAGCACCAGCAGGACCAGCAGGACGAGGAGCAGTGCCAGCAGAATAAGCACCAGCAGAAGCACCAGCACCAGGAGCAGTGCCAGCAGAGTAAGCACCAGCAGAAGCACCACCGCCAGAAGCAGCATCAGCAGAAGCACCACCGCCAGAAGCAGCATCAGCAGAGTAAGCACCAGCAGAAGCACCACCTCCAGAAGCAGCATCAGCAGAAGCACCACCTCCAGAAGCAGCATCAGCAGAAGCCCCAGCACCAGATGATCGAGGCCGGGCAGCAGAAGCCCCAGCAGAAGCACAGTCAGGGCCAGGGAGTGGGAGGATGGCCCTGTCCCTCTTTCCAGGGCTGGCAGCAGATGGCAGAGGCTTCCGTTTCTTCCCCATGGTTGTTGGGATGCTGGCTGGCTGGCTTGCTGGCTGGCTGGCTTACTGGCAAGCTGTGTCTGGAAGCAGGTCTTTCGTCAGAATTGTGACCTGCTTGGGAGCTGCTTCCCTTTATATCCACGGGACTGACGCAATGCATCCTCCCCGCATGCGCAGTGAACGCTAGGCATCCGCTAGGCATCCGCTAGGCTTCCGCTCTGCATCCGCTTCATCCGCTCGGCATCTGCTGTGCATCCGCTTCATCTGCTCGGCATCCGCTCTGCATCCGCTCTTTCCGTTCCACGTCCGCTTTGCTGCGCTCCCCCGGAAGCCATGCGGATGTGCCATCCGCTCCCATCTGCTTCCATCTGTTAGGTTTCCATAGAGCATCCGCTTTCCATCCGCCCTACATCCTCCCCCCGTCCGTTCCTTTCCGTGTTGTCCGCTTTGGTTATGCAAATTCTTGCCCCTTTTGAGAGCGGATAACAACGGATGGAACATTTTTCTCGTCTGCTGTGTCCTTTTTACAAATGTTTTGCATCTGTCGGCCAGTGTGACAGGGCCTTTAAATCCGATTGGCCGAAAAGGCGCAATCGGATTGGCTGTTTAAATACTGCCGCAATTGGCCGCCTGATGGCGGGAAAACTCAAAGATCTGTCATTGGACATAAGCTGTGAGCAGGTGCCATAAAAAGGGCTGCCGTGCCTCCGGCAAAGCTATTCTGTTACAAGTCACTTAGAGTTTAATAAAGAGCTGTTGTTTGGAACTCCCATCTCACGCACCTTCTTTTCATTACAGAACACTAAAGATGTTTAGAATTTGATTCAGGAGCATTGTGTATTTATATGGAACAGAAAAATGTTCTGTGAATCACAAATTAGCCCACATTTAGCCTCTACTGTACTTGCAAGATGTGTAACTATAGACTTATTACTGCTAATTAGTTGTTAACCTTCAGATGTACTTCGGAGACATGAACAGAAACAACTTGGGCCAAATGACAAGCCTTTATTCTTTCCTTTCAAAATAATACTTCCTTTCAAAAGTAAAAAAAATACTGCATACATATTTTAATAAAAGAAAATGCCTCTGTTCCAAAGATTATTGTTTCAATATAGTTCATGGTGACCCTCAACCTTTTATACTGTAATTCAATAACAGACTTGTTAAATTCAGGGGGAAATAGCACACTATGGTGCACTCTGGAATTATTCTAAATTGCTAAAGTTTCACAACAGCATTTCTAATATAATATTCAGGGCAGTTTGTGGATACTGTTTCTAATAGATCTGAACATTATTATTTTTCTACTACAGGATCGTAGGCACAAAATTTTGAAAACTGAGATGGTACAATGAATATAAAGCACTTTAAAAGCAAGCATTGGTACATAGAGGCATATGAACTTCTGCCAGAATATCTGATCTATCATGAAATATTAAATTTATTATCAGTTGTTTAATATGTTTACAATACAATAGAAGACCTCCCCATATAGGGACCAGCACAGATATAGTATTCAGCAGATTCTGACCAGTTCTGGAGAACTGGTAGCAGAAATTTTGAGTAGTTTGGAATACCACCTCTGACTGGCCCTGATCCCATCTATTCTCTGCCTCCCAAGTCTCAGCTGATTGGCTGAGTCTTCTTTTTTTGCCTTGCACAGAAGAACAGAGCTGGAGTGCAGGTTTGTGAGGTGAATATGGAATAGGGATTTGCAGTATCCTTCCCATGGAGTGGGGAAGGGAATAGAGGTTTCACAGTGTTCTTTCCCTGCCATGCCCACCAAGCCATGCCCATCAAGCTACAGCCACAGAACTGGTAGTAAAAAAAAATGAATCCCACCACTGGACCAACCACTGAGCTTAGCCAGGGAGCATGAATGTGAAGAGCAAGAGGAACATTGTTAAATTAAAACATTAAAACTTGGTTTGGCTGCTTGGCTTGGGGCCACAAAGGTGGTGGATATGACTTGCTGGAATTATTTGTCAAGTGACTCTAAAATGTTCACTGCATCTTTTGCATTTCTTGTTATTTTTTATTTTTGTTATTTTTTATTTTTGTTATTTTTTATTTGTCAATTGCTTACAAGATAATAGGTATAAGTATAAACATAATTATGAATACATGGATACATATAAGAAAAATAAAAAAATAGGACAGGGGCGGTAGGCACGTTGGTGTGCTTATGCATGCCCCCCTACAGACCTCTTAGGAAAGGGTGAAGTCAATAGTAGACAGTCTAAAGTTAAAGTTTTTGGGATTTGGGGAAGAAAGTACAGAGTCAGGTAGAGTATTCCAGACATTGACCACTCTGTTGCTGAAGCCATATTTCCTGTAATCAAGTTTGGTATGGTTAACCATGAGTTTGTCTCTATTGTGTGCTCTTGTATTGTTATGGTTGAAGCTGAAGTATTCACTGACAGGTAGGATATTGCAATGTATGATTTTATATACCATATTTAGATCGGACCGAAGGTGGCGTAGTTCTATATTTTTCTAGGTCTAAAATTTCAAGTCTGGTGGCATAAGGTATTCTGCAATGAGTAGAGGACTGGAGAACTCTTCTTGTGAAAAATTTCTGGACTTTCTCAACTGTGCTAATATCAGATACGTAGCGTGGGTTCCAGACTGATGAGCTGTGTTTGAGTATTGGTCTAGCAAATGTTTTGTATGCTCTAGTTAGTAGTGTGATATTACCAGAGAAAAAGCTACGCAAGATAAGGTTAACAATTCTTAATGCCTTTTTGGCTATGTAATTACAGTAGGCTCTAGCACTTCGATCATTTGAGATGAGTACTCCAAGATCCTTGACAGAGTTTGGATCATCAGCATGTCTTGACTATTCAGCTTGTATTTTATTTTCTGATTTTTTTTGCCAATATGTAGGACAGAGCATTTATTTGTTGAGATTTGAAGTTTCCATTTATTTGACCATTCTGATACAAAGTTGAGGTCTTTTTGAAGGGTAGCAGAATTATCTATGTGTGTTGAATGGCTTGACATCATCAGCGAAGAGAATGCAGTTGATCTTAATATGATCACATTGGTCATTTATGTAGAGTATGAAGAGAGTTGGTCCTAGAACACTGCCTTGGGGGACACCACTGTTGACAGGTACAGAATTTGATAGGACATTCCCAATTTTAACCATTTGTTGCCTGTTTGACAGGAATGCTTCTGTCCAGTTATGCAGGTGTACAAAGATACCATAAGATTTTAGTTTTAATAGTAGTTTGTCATTTACCACTGAATCAAAGGCTTTACAGAATCTAGACTGCATCTATTGTTTTGCCCTGATTGAGTTGTGTAATCCATATGTTTTTGCAGTGTATGAGTTGCAGATTACAGGATAGGTTTTTTTTTTCTGAAACCAAATTGTTTATTAGAGAGTAGTTTTTTGCCTTAAAGTGGAGGATAATGGATGATTAATAATTGATTCCATGACTTTAGAGTGTCGCAGTATAAGGAGATTGGTCTGTAATTTTCAATTAGGCTGGGATCTCCCTTTTTGAAAATGGGGATGACCAGCAAGGAGCTGGTCCTGAAAATTTTTTCAAATATTATGCTTAGAGGTTTGGCTATGGCATTGGATAGTTTTTTAAAAAGTAGGCACATATTCTGTCCGGTCCAATAGATAGAAACGGTTTTATTGCCTAGTGCTTTTTCAACATTGTCTTCTGTAAAATCAGTATTTTATTAGATCATTGTAGTTGTCTGTGGTTCGACTAGAAAATACTGGGAATGATCCATTGCTGTTTACAAACACCAAGCCAAAGAATGTGTTAAAGAGGTTAGCTGTAATGGTGTCATCATTACTGTCTTTACCATTAGGTCTTTTCAGGGGTGGGGTAGACCTTGAGTCTTTTAGTTTGTTGTTTAAGGTCCTGTCCCACTGCACTTACGGATGCAAAGAGGATGTAAAAAGTTAAAAAAAGCTTGCCATCCATTGGAAAACGCGATGCATCCATTACGATGCATCCATACGTTGTTTCATATGCTCTATCCCTCGAGCATCCATCCACTGCGATTTCATCCGCACAAGAAATTTTGAGCTGCATAAAACTTTGTGAATGGATGAACTTTCTGCCGCGTACGATGTACATCCACGACATATACAGGCAACAAATGTTCTATGTCCGTTATCATCCGTTAAACGTCCGCTGTATCCTCTCTGTATCCTCTGACCATCCCCTCAACTCACATCCACTGCAGCGGAAAACAGAAAGGGGGAGGAAACGAAAGGTGCACGGAACATCTACACAGCGTTAGTAGCATGGAAATAGAAAGGATGTAAGCGTATGCATCTCATATATAAAGGATTAAAACAGACAAAACGTTTGTATCTGGGATGTATCTCGGATATTTAGGATGTCTGCAGTATGTCTAGAGTATGTAGAAGGACACCTAGCGGACAACCGATATTTCCTATAAAAAAGGGGAGAAAATCATCTGGATCTCAGTATGAGTCCAGCAGCCATGGTGTACAGATCTCTTCACCCTTGGTCTTGGTCTTCCACATCATCAATTGTTCTCCACCATGGATCATGACACAGTCCGAATGATAGCTGCGATCATTCATCACCAGAACCAAACCATGTTCAGACTGTTTCACCTTTTATACACAAGGAGAAGAAGGAGACGTCCAAGAGCTGTGTGGGACCAAGGATGGATCGGGAGAAGAATGGAGTTTGGACTGTATGACCAGTTGATGGTGGAGCTGAGGAATGAAGATCCTCGTGCATTCCATCACTTCATGAGGATGCCACCAGCCATATTTGACGAACTTGTACAGCGTCGGAGACCCAGGTTAACCAAGCCAAGCACCAACTTCCATCCCAACCTGGACCCCGGACTGAAGGTGGCACTGACTCTGCGGCACCTGGCCTCTGGAACCACATACAGAAACATGCATTATGCATGGAAAGTGCCACACAACAGCATCAGAAAAGTGGTCAGAGAAGTGGTGCAGGCCATATCGAAGAATATCTGGATGAGCTCCTCAAGTGCCCCACCACTGAACAAGGCTGGAGGAAACTTGCAGAAGAGTGGTATCAGAGGTGGGACTTTCCCCACACTGTTGGAGCCATAGATGGGAAGCATGTGGCCTGCAAAGCTCCAGCCAAATCAGGGTCCACTTATTACAACTACAAGGGCTTCTTCAGCATCATCCTCTTTGCCATGGTTGATGCTAACTACAAGTTCATGTACATCGATGCTTCAGGCAATGGGTCACCTTCAGAAGGCCAGGTATACAATGCAAGTGACCTCAAGGATGGGCTGGAACGCAACCTAATCATGGGTTTTCCAGATCCAGACACCCTACCCAATGACACACATGATGTGCCCTACTTCATCATTGGTGATGACACCTTCTCCCTCAGAACCTACCTCATGAAGCCCTACACTTCAAGATACCTCACCCGTGAGGAGAGGATCTTCAACTACAGGCTGTCCAGGGCAAGACGGGTGGTGGAGAACGCCTTTGGCATCATGGCCAACAGGTTCCAGATACTTCTCACCATCACGCAGCATGACCCAGAGATTGTGAGGAGCATCGTGGAAGCTTGCTTCATCCTGCACAGTCACATGCGCACTCGCTACCCAGTGTTGCAGAACAGACTTGTGGACTGTCAACAAGGGAATGGGGACATGGAGCCTGGTGAATGGAGGCAAGGACGAAACCTGATAGACACTGTGGATGTACAAGGCCCCAACAGAGCTTCACGTGAAGGGAAGAAGCAGCGCAACCTCCTGAAACACTGGTGCAACCCCCCAGCTGGAGCACTGGAGTGGCAAGACAGGATAATAGATGGTTAATGGATGCTTCCTTGAAGCTGTCGCATAACACTGATGAGATTGTGCCATGTCTGTTGAGTGGTCCAACAATGAATAGGGCATTAATAAAGAGCTTTATTTTAAAATGTGTTGATCAATGAATAAATTGTTATTGATAATAAAGTGTGGTTTATTGTTATTGTTATTGATAATAAAGCTGCCATATGTGTGGCAGCTGGGAGGGTGGACCATACAGTCACTCTATGCTTGCACTGGAGATTTATCTATCCCACAACTATCCTTATCTATCCCACCAGCATGCAAAGGCTTAACCATTCTTTCAAAGTTTTCATCAATACTTTATTAAGTAAAAAAAATGAACCAAGTGTCTTAAGCAAAGATAACCTTTATTAACTTTCTGAGGTAAACTTTATGACTTTATTAAATAAGCAAAATGAACCAAATAAACTGTATTAAGTGTGTTAAGTAAAGATAACCTTTATTAACTTTCTTAGGTAAACCTTATGACTTTATTAAAAAAGCAAAATGAACCAAGTAAAGTGTCTTAAGCAAAGATAAACTTAAGTGAACAACTCAGTCTCTGACACTATTCTCAGTCACTCTGAATCATGTCCATGGTCTCACCTGTTAAGTGGGCAGGGATTATGGAGGTGGTTGTGGCTTGAGTGCTGGTCTGAGGCGCCATTGGGGTGCTTGGCCCCAAGGGTACAACAGGGGATGGTGTGTTCAGGAAGCTGTCTGAGAGCTGACTCAGTCCTGTGAGGTTGAGAGGTCCTTGATAAAGGGCCTGAGATGTGAGGCCCGAGACTGATGACAGATTGTCCATTGACAGGCTTGGCTGTGGGGTGGAGGAAGAAGGAGTGTAGTGGGACTGTCTCTGTCTGCAGCTGGGTGAGGACTGAAGTCTGTGGCATGCGATGAACCTGGGTCTGGATTGGGAAGGTCTGCTTCTGCTGTAGGAAGTCCTGGTAGTCATAGCCTTGGTAGGTGAGGGGCTGTTGAAAGCCCTGGAAGGACTGTGACATCGCCTGGGGTGGAGGAGCAGACCTGGACTGGGTCGGAGCAGGTTCAGCTGGGCCTTCAGGGTTGTGCAGAAGTGCTGTTATCTTTTCCTTCATCACCTGGTACTGGGCCTCTGCAGGTCTCTCAGGGTGTGGCTCACGTACGTGATGAAGGTGTTGCGACCCTTGGATTCTCTGTCCAAGTGGACCAGCTGAGAGAGAAGTTCTGTGTTGGTCTTCATTGTGTCCCTGATCTCCAACAGCACACTGTGGTTCTGGCCCTCCAGTGTACCTCTCTGCCTGCATCCTCTGGAGATGGGGATGGGGGTGGGGGTGGGTTGGCCTCTGGCTGCTGCTTCTTTCTCCATTTGTGACAGGGCATCCTCCAAGCCCACCAGCATGGGGAGTGCAGCTGTTGGGGGGGTCTCTGCTGTGGGGCCCTCTGAAGACACCTGCCTGGACAGGGTAGCTGGCTCCTGGCTGGAAGAGGACTGGCTGTCTGTGGGCTGTCTGAGGGAGAGGGGTGTCAGAGGAGCTGCTTTTCAGTGGCGGATCTCACCCTCCACGAAACTGCACTTGGCCATGACGTACATCTCCCGGTCAGTGAGCTTGACAGCGGCCTGGCCAGATTTCTTCAGGTGCAGCTTGCCATACCAGGTGTGCATGTGCTTCCATCATCCCAGGAGTACTTCTGCTCTCCCCAGGCTCTCTGCCTTGTCTCTCCAAGCTGTCTGCTTCTTCTTGGTGTCGCGATAGAGTCTGTGGCCCTTTCTCCAGAGGTACTCGTTCTAGCTCAGCCATTCCAGCACCTCATCCTCATGGTTCTCGGAAACAGTGTACTGTTTCCTCTCTCCCTTCTCCTTTCCTTGCCTCTTCCTCCCTCTGGTAGGGGCTTCAGCAGGGCCTTCAGGGGCTTGAGCAGCAGGGCCTTCCGGGGCTTAAGCAGCAGGGCATTCAGGGGCTTGGGCAGCAGGGCCTTCAGGGGTTTGAGCAGCAGGGCCTTCAGCAGCAGGGCTTTGAGGACCTTGGGGCTGGTCCACCACAGTAGCAGCAGCAGCAGCAGCAGCAGGAGAAGCACCAGCAGCTTCAGAGTCAGTGCCAGGGGGTGGGATGCTGGTTCTGTCCTTCTTGCCAGGGTTGGAATGATTAGGCATGGGCTTCCTCTTTTTCCCTGACTGACGAACCTTGGTGTTCCTGCTAGATGTATGTGGCAGCACGTCTTTCCCCTGAATACTGACTGCATGCGCGCTGCATCCTTTTGTATCTGTGGAGCTGACGCAATTCATACTCCCCGCACGCGCAGTGAACGCCTTGCATCCAATATACATCCACGCGGCATCTGCTTTGTTTCCTATAGGCATCCGTGATGCATCCACTTCATCCATTATGCATCCGCTCCTTCCGCTATGCATCCACTTTGCAATTCTCCCCTGGAACCCCTTCGGATGTGTCATCTGCTTCCATCCGCTTTCATCCACTAGGCTTCCTATGAACCTTCGCTTAACATCCTTGCTACATACAACCCACGTCCATTCTTTTCCATTCTTTTCCATTCTGTTTATGCAAATTTTCACCACTTTTTGGAGCAGATGACAACGGATGGAGCCACCCCCGAAATTTTGCTCGTCCGCTGTGTCCTTTATGCATACGTTTTGCGTCCATCGGCCAGTGGGACCTAGCCTTTACAAAATTGTAGAAAGAGGGGGTGGAATTGGTACATAGATGGTTTTCCTCTTGTTTAATGCAGTAATTGGTGCATTCAGTTTTTATCTCGTGACATAAATTTTTGTATTGGCTTTTGAAGTTGGCAACATGACTAGATTTGTATTTCCACCAAAGTGATCTCTTTTTTGATTGAAGCTTCCTTATTGTTATGGGTAATCTTTTTTTTCTGGTTTGGGGAGTTGTTATTGGTACATATAGTTTGATGACTCTTTTGACTTGAAGTAAAAATATGTTGTAATGGTTTTCAACAATATTCCATCCTAGTGAATAGAGATTGCCAATTAAGGGATGAGAGATCATTGTGTATAAGATCGTAGTTGCCTTTTTTGAAGTTATAGTTGGGGATTATGTCATTGTGGTGATTTTTGTGTGGACGTATGTTGAGACAAAAGTCAGTCATGTTGTGGTCACTTTTGGAAAAGGGTTTTATAATTTGTATTCCATAAATTGAATTCAAACTATTGCAGAAGATGAGATTGAGGCAGTTGTTAAGTCTAGTATTATTGGTTACTAGTTGTTCCAGTCCCAGATTTGTTACTGCATTGTAGAAGGTTGCATGTGTGGGTTCAGTGTTATATTCATTTAGGGTCCAGTTAATATGAGGTAGATTGAAGTCATCAAGAAAGATAAAAGTATGTGAGTAGGCTGTTGCCCATGTTAGTAGTGAATTTAAAGGCCCTGTTACATTGGCCGATGGATGCAAAAAGTATGTAAAAAGGACACAGCAGAGGAGAAAATGCTCCATCCGTTGTTATCCGCTCTCAAAAGTGCCCCAAATTTGCATAAAGAGAGCGGACAACAACGGAAAGGAACGGACGGGAAGAGGACGTAGCGAGGATGTTAAGAAGATGCTCCATGGAAGCCTAGCAGATGGAAGCGGATGGAAGCGGATTACACATTCACAGGGCTTCCTGGGGAGCACAGCGAAGCGGATGCGCAGTGGAAGGAATGGATGCAGAGCGGATGCCTAGCGGATGCCTAGCGGATGCAAAGCGTTCACTGCGCATGCGGGGAGGATGCATTGCATCAGCGCCGCGGATATAAAAGGATGCAGCTCCCAAGCAGGTCACCATTCAGAGGAAAGACCTGCTTCCAGACACATCTCCAGCCAACAACCATGGGGAAGAAGAGGAAGCCTGTGCCTACTCCTGCCAGCCCTGGCAAGAAGGACAGGGCCACCATCCCTCCCCCTGGCACTGACTCTGCTTCTGCTGTGGCTTCTGCTGCTGGTGCTGACTCTGCTGGTGATGGGGCTTCTGCTGGTGCTGCTCCTGGTGCTGGGGCTTCTGCTGGTGCTTATCCTGCTGGTGCTGCTCCTGGTGCTGCTGGTGCTGCTGGTGCTGCAGCTGCTGCTGCTGCTGCTGCTGCTGCTGGTGGTGGTGGTGGTGTGGTGGACCAGCCCCTAGAACCTCAAAGCCCTACTGATGAGGGCCCAAAAGGCCCTGCCAGAGGGAGGAAGAGGCATTTGCGAGAAAAGGGTGAGAGGAGACAGTACTCCATCGAAGAGGAACATGAGGATGAGGTGCTCGAATGGCTGAGGGAGAACGAGTACCTCTGGCGGAAGGGACACAGGCTCTATCGAGACACCAAGTGGAAGCATGAGGCTTGGAGAGAGAAGGCGGAGACCCTGGGCTACACTTCGGAGGTCCTCTTCGGGTGGTGGAAGCACATGCACACCTGGTACGGGAAGCTGCACCTCAAGAAGTCTGGCCAGGCCGCAGTCAAGCTCACTGACCGGGAGACCTACATGATGGCCAACTGCAGCTTCTTGGAGGGTGAGGTCCACCACCGAGGACCAGCCCCTCTCACAACCCTCTCTCTCAGGCAGCCCACAGAGAGCCAGTCCTCTTCTGGGCAAGAGTCAGCTCCTGTGTCCAGGCAGGTATCTGTGGAGTGCCCCATGATGGAACCCCCCCCGACAGCTGCACTCCCTGTGGCGGAGTGCGTGGAGGACCCCCTGATGCAGTTGGAGCAAGTAGAGGCCACTGTCACCAGATACCAACTCACCCCCACCCCCAGCTCCACCTCCAGAGAAAGCAGGCAGAGAGGCTGACCAGAGGGACAGAGCCACACTGTCCTGCTGGAGATCAGGAACACCATCAAAAGCAGCGTAGATCTCCTCTCTCAGCTGGTACACACCAACATACCATCCTCTAACAGAAAGCCCTTCCTCACCTACGTCAACCAGACCCTCATGGATATGTCCGAATCCCAGTACCAGGTGATCAAGGAGAGGATCACAGGTCTTCTGCACAACCCTCCAGGCCCAGCTGAACCTGCTCCGACCCAGTCTAGGTCTGTTCCTCCACCCCAGGTGATGTCACAGCCCTTCCAAGGCTTTCCACAGCCCCTCACCTACCAAGGCTATGGCTACCAGGAGTTCCAGCAGCACAAGGAGTCCTTCCAGTCCAGGCACAGGTTCATCACACGCCACAGATGCCACCTATGCCACCAATGCCACCTATGCCACCGATACCACCGATGCCTCAACTTGCTCACCTGCAGACCAGACAGCCCCACTACACTCCTCCTTCCTCCACCCCACAGCCAAGCCCGGCCTCAGAACATCTGTCATCAGTCTTGGGACTGACACCCCATGTCATGGAAGAAGGGGCTCTCAACATCACAGGACCGAGCCAGCTCTCTGCGAGCTTCCTCCACACACCATCCCCTGTTGTCCTCTCGGGGCCAGGCACCCCAATGGCGCCTCAGACCAGCACTCCAGCAGCAGCCACCTCCACAGCACCTGGACCCTTCACCCCTGAGACTATGGGCACGCCTTAGAGTGACTGAGAAGAGTGCCAGAGACTGGGTTTTTACCTGTTGACTTTATCTTTGCTTGGGACCCTTTACTTGGGTCATTTTGCTTTTACAGTTTGTTATTAATAAAGTTTATCTTTGCTTCACACACTTGGTTCAGTTCTTTTAGTAAATAAAGTCTTGTGGAAACTTTTAGAAATGGTTTAAGCTTTTGCATGCTTGTGGTATGGGTTAGGATAGCAGTGGGATGGGCAGGGATACCTGTGGAATGGGTAATAGCTGTGGGATGGGTTAGGATAGCAGTGAGATGGGCAGGGATACCTGTGGGATGGGTAATAGCTGTGGGATAGATAAACCTCCAGTGCAAGCATAGTGGGACTGTATGGTTCACCCTCCCAGGTGCCACACTTATGGCCCTTTATTATCAATAACAAGCCTGTTCTGCAACACTGGGTAGCGGGTGTGCATGAGAGTGTGCAGGATGCAGCAAGCTTCCACGATGTTCCTCATGGTCTCTGGGCGATGCTGCATGGTGGTGAGACGTACCTGGAATCTGTTGGCCAGGATGCCAAAGGCATTCTCCACCACCCATCTTGCCCTGGACAGCCTGTAGTTGAAGATCCTCTCTTCACGGGTGAGGCATCTGGAAGTGTAGGGCTTCATGAGGTAGGTTCTGAGGGAGAAGGCGTCATCCCCCATGATGAAGTAGGACACATCTTGTGTGTCGTTGAGCAGGGGGTCTGGATCTGGGAAACCCATGATGAGGTTGCATTTCAGCCCCTCCTTGACGTGACTGTCGTTGTATACCTGGGCATCTGAAACTGACCCGTTGCCTGAAGCATCGATGTACATGAACTTGTAGTCAGCATCGACCATGGCGAAGAGGATGATGTTGAAGAAGCCCTTGTAGTTGTGACAAGTGGACCCTGAGTTGGCTGGAGCTTTCCAGGTCATGTGCTTCCCATCTATGGCTCCAACGGTGTGAGGAAAGTTCCACTTCTGATACCACTGCTCTGCAACTTTCTTCCATCCTTCTTCAGTGGAGGGGCACTGGAGGAGCTCCTCCATGTATTCTTTGATGATGGCCTGCACCACCTCTCTGACCACAATGCTGATGGTGTTGTGTGGCACCCTCCAGGCATACTGCATGTTCCTGTATGTGGTCCCTGAGGCCAGGTGGCACAGAGTCAGTGCCACCTTCAGCCCAGGTTCCAGGCATGGCTGGAAGTTGGTGTTTGCCTTGGTCAACCTGGGTCTCAGTCGCTCCACAAGTTCGTCAAACATGGCTGAAAGCATCCTCATGAAGTTCTGGAATGCACAAGGGTCTTCGTTCCTCAGCTCCACCATCAGCTTGTTATACAGTCTGTGTGACATGAGTTTAACTTGTTTACATGTTTGATGTCATAATCAGGGGCTCTGTAATATAGTAAGAATTGAAATGGGATATGTAAGGATAGTTCACAGGTGATGGTCTCAAGAAGAGCAAGCTCCTGGGTAACTTGGATGTTTTTTAGATGTAAGGACTTTTTATAGAAGATAGCAACACCACCTCCTCTACGGATTTCACGATCTGATTGGTAAACATGATAGTCTCTTACTGAGGTAATGGAGTCAGAGAGAGATGCATTGAGCTGTGTTTCACAGACATATGTTATGTCAAATTATTTGTCAAGTGGCTCTAAAATGTTCACTGCATCTTTTTCATTTCTTGTTACAAACACCTTCTTTGAAACTACTGGTATGGCTCTCTCCAAATTATTTGCAATCAAGCTTGATCTGGAGAACAGATTTCTCATGACCTGATAAAATCTTGTTACCATTAGTTAATGTTATCCTTGATTTCTGGTTTTGTAGATGACCTTGAATACTTCGTATTCTCATATTAATTTTCAGCTCCTTTGTCGATCTTTTCTTGATATAATAGACATTAATTTATAGTTTACATTTTTAGAGTATTTACTAATGGGCTGTAAATTCAGTATAACTGAAAGAATGCTGTAGCAAACACACCAAATTTATTATCTGAATTATCTGAATCCCAATTCAGAACAAAAGAAGAAAGAAAAAAAAAACAATGTTTTTAAAAGAAAAGGTATTTTTGCAAGACTCCTATTAACTGTATGCTTTTAAAACAAAACTGATTTTTTAAAAAGGATTCGTTTTGATATCATGCCTAGTTTTAGAGTTAGGCTATCACAGAGAACCAGGAGATAGCAATTTTATTCTCTTCAAAGTTCAATGAACTAAAGTTTACTTTAATTTCATTAGGAAATCTGTTATGTATATGTAAATAATGTAGTTGGGTTGACATATATAAAATACAAATATATATGTTTGTAGCTTTAAGAAAAATACTGTAATGTATTATGCTGTGTTCTGGTTGGTTAATTAATTTTGCTACAAGTTGTCATAAGAGGGGGCTATAGATCATAGTTTAATTCTCTTTCTCTTTTTCACTGATGATCTCTCTTCATACTGATACTGACTGACTACGGACCGATACTGACTAACCCTGTTTATTTTGATATTCTGTTGACATCGAAGGTTATTTGTTGTATTATGGTTTGATATTTGTCTGCTGTAAAAGACATAGAACCGGTAAGAAGACTTTATAACTAGATGTAAGAAAACTTTATAACTGGATATTTCTGGACTGTTAAAAATGTGTATGACTTGGACCGTTTATTGGACTGTGGTATTTCTTCAAGTAAACATCAGTACAACTTGTTCAAATCCATGTGGCTGTATACTTCTTCATAACTGTTCTCATAAATCATTTTCCGTGTCCATATCCTTTTTAACATATCCTAACAAAATCAATACTTCAGAGGTCATTATTTGCAGTTTTATTCTTTTTGTAGAGAATATATCTATTTAAACCATATGTGATCCAATATTTCTTGGAATTATTTATTAAGAGACAGAATTATATCTACATCTCAAGACATGACTTCTTATATCAAGAATAATATATCTTGGTAGAATGAAAACTAGATTATGGTGCATCCAGGATTGAAAGTGAATATAATTTAAGAATTCTGCTGGATCAGTTCAAAGGCATATTTAATCCAGGAGTTTGTTGTGTAGTGATTGTTTAGCTATACTAGTAAGCACCAAGGCTGAATAACGATCTACAACCTAGCTTTAAAAATTATTTTGCTCACAATTGAGAATAGCTGTTAAACCATTATCCTGAATAATTCAGTTCTTCATGACTTTGGCAAGTTTCACTCTAGAACCCTTTTAATTCATGACATAGGAGCATCCAGTGACAATAGAATATATAAATTAGCTATATATCCTTTCTGTTTCACTTGAGGTAATCTGTGATTTGTTTACTAATTGCTCAAAGTTACAGTGGCACTGAAATAAGTGACTTACAACTGTTTCTTGCACTTATGACCATTACAGAATCCCTACAATCTTGTAATCAAAATTCAGGCACTTGACAACTGACATGTATTAGTTTCAACTTCCCAAAGTCGTGTGGTCTCCAGTTATGAACTTCCCAGTTGCCTCCGATAAGCAAAGTAAGTTAAATTTATTTAAGGACCATATGATTCATTTAACAATTGTAGTGATTCACTTAAGAATCATAGCAAGAAAAGTTGTAAAACCAGATGTGACTCACTTAACAACATAATAATCCACTTGCTTAGCAACAAAAATTCTGGTCTCAATTGTGATTGTAAAATGAGAGCTACATATGATTCCACACGATGGCTTGCTTCAATTGCATTATGTACCTATTCTAACTGGACTGTCACACATTTCTGGAGTCCTATTCCTGCATTGTATTTTGCTTTCCTTCCAACGAGTCTCTCTGAACATGACAGAATTGTATGCTGAAGATTACAAGCAAAGAACTTACTTGGTGCCTATTCCTTTTAACTGGAAATGGTCGGAAACAAACTTCAGACCAATTCCCTGCATGCCTTGTGCTGCACCACAACCCTATTATAAATTTCTTCACTTTGATAAACTGAAACATGTTATAAGTTTGGCAGTTTCATTTGGGAAAAAAAAAAACACTTGCTTGTTAATTACAATTGTGTTAGTGGGCATTCTTAAAGGGGGGGGTTGTATTTTAAGAAAACAATTCAAGACATTACTGTTTAGTCTTGATTCTGCAACGCCCAGCTGACATTTTTCCCAGGATTGTTTGCCAACAAACATTTCTTTGAGTTCTTGTAAACAGTGCTTGGTCATCAATGACCAAATTGGCCACCCGGGAAGCCTCTGATTTCAATTGTTCTTGATTTTCTGAAGAATCAGCAACCTTTTCATTTGACTTCTACCTTTAGTTTATTCATTATTCTTAGTTATTATTGCTTCCAGCGGACATTCTGATTTTGTTTCATCAAATATTTAATTCTTTTTTTTTCTTGCTATCCAAGATAATTTCAGTTATATTCTCCAGCACTGTAGGAAAAAGTAACACTACTGATATACAATGTTTTTTTTGCAATGGCATAGTACAGAATTGGACTTTGAATGGCTCAAGATTACATGAGGCTCCTACCAAAATTACCACATTGGGAAGACTGTGCTACTGTGCTTTGGTACCTCCTTTTCATCTTTTATTTTCAAGCGTTACCTTGAGTTACTGTTTTTTACATCATATTTCCAATAATTGTGGGTACATGTAGAAGAGCAAATATACTAGAAGATCAAATTACTTGGAATGTGTGCAAATTTGTAAAAGAAGAAAAAAGACAATAATAAGATTCTTTGCATTGCATCCAATGGGCTGATTATATTAGTAATTAACATCTTCAATAATTGCTTGGGGAATTGTGAAGGCTTGCCTGTTCCAAATTCGAAAAAACTTTTTGTTTTGCAAATTCTTTGAAGAATGTTTATAGGTCTATTATTCACAATGCATATGACACATATGTGTATTGGAATCCTTCAGTTGTTTTATTCATAATTGCAAACTTGACTAGAATGATTAATATTTTAACTGCACTGACACAGACAAAAAATAAAAACATGGAAAATTATTTTGGTTATAATCCTCTTTGTATTTATTGTATCTAGATTTGCTTTATTGTCTTCTTTCCTTCCTTTCCCTTCCCAAGCTGCATAGTTTTTAGCGAAATAAATTTTTAGAATGACTTTATGGTCCAAAGTTCTTTTGCCTTCCCTTCCCATTGCTTCTGCTTTAGGAAACTCTTTCTTTAAGCATCGGGTGACACTGACATTGAGGGGGTAGGAGGGGGAAAGAGATTCTGTTTGATTTACAAAAGAACCATTAAAATTGATATTGTAGTCTAATGTAAGATTTATGTTGCAGATGGAGCTTCCGGTGACATCATCCTCATTGATGGATTGAAGACCGTGATCATCCATGGTTTCGGTCTTTGCTCTCCTGTTGGAGGGCCCTGATCATCCTGATTTGGGGCCAGAGCCACCCTGTAGGGGTGGTGAAGAAAGGGGAGACTGCCAACTGGGTTGAGAGGAGCCTTGGTTTGGCAAATACTCCCCTCTGAAGACAGCTGTAGCAGTGATCTAAAATGACCATTCTGAAGAGGAAGAGCTACCTGGGATAAGATCGTGCAGGAGCGGTGAAGAAGAGGACAGCTTGAACAACTGGGCTAATTTGTTTCAACAATTGAATACAAGGTACCTCAAAATTAAATTTTAAAGAATTATTAAGAGAATTAATTAAAGTGGTGGATCAAGACAGTGAGGGAAAAGAAAAAAAACTTTTGACAGCTGAAAGTGGCTTTGAATTTTGAAAAAGAAGCTGAAGAAGATACTTGTACAAATTGGAGAATATGTTATCTTGACACTGAATAGACAAATTTAAAGATGAACTTGAACGTGTCAAAGGGAAAATTGAAACATAACAACTGATATCTGGATTTACTGGAATTTGGATTTAGAAGCCCTAAATAGAGAAAAAAATGGAGAAAAGGGGTTAAACTTGGACATAACAGAGAGCTCCATCTAATGGTAAAGGAATTAGTAATGAATGTCTATAACCTGGATTCTTTAAAAATTGGATTAGATACAAAATAAATGAAATATTGTTACAACAAAACAGAGCCCCTGTAAAGTGAAAGTGGAATATTAAACTTTGGAAGAAAAAAAGAAAGAAGTAGAAAGAAATTTATTTGGGATTGTTTGGCAATCTTGGTATAAATATAAAGTTATAGATATTAGATTACTTGATGGAATTGAAAATCTAAAGAAGAATTAATAAAAGCTAATCATTTGAAATAAATCTTTTAGACATTGGCTGAACTAAATTACTGGATAGAAGTGGTCAAAGGTGGCAGTACTTTTTTTGGAATTAAAAATAAAACTTAGAAATATGAAAGAAAAGCTACAAGAAAGAGGCAAATTGTTTGGCTTTGCCCTACAATTTCAAGAAATGGTGATTTTAGAGCATGAAGAACAACAAGGATTGCCAGAAGAAGAGGAGGTGTTGATTAAAGAAGAGGCCATTTTTAATGAGCAATTGGAGCAATGAAGTTTAAAACAAAAAGGGAAAAGAACGGGAATTAAAAATTTGAGATTTGAGGAGGCAATTAAAAAGGGGAATATTTTGAGAACCAAAGTAAAAGGAAATAGCAGAAAAGGGAACTTCAGAAGGAAGTTTTAAAAGGGGAGGAAGATAAAAATTGGAATAAGAAAAGGAGGGAAAAAATGAATGGGAAAAGAAGCAATAAAAAACAGAACCAGGAAATAAATAAATATGGAAATCATACAAAAATGAAAAGAAATTGTTTATTTAAAAGGCATAGAGATAATGGTTGAATAAGAATTGAGAAAGAGCGTAGTGCAAGGTGCAAAAGTGTAGTATAAATATATTAGAAGTATCAAACTATTTAGAAAGTAGGGAAATATAGACTCTTAAAATGTAAGATTGGAACTGATATGTTTTGTTATTGGAATACCGTTTTTTTTTTTTTTGTTAAACTAAATATAGAGATAAATGGCACTACTGTGATAAAAGGGAAATTATGATAAACTTATTATTGTTTGATAATATAAACTTATTAAGTTTGATAAAGTTATGGAATATAATTGAAATGAATTAAGAAGATTATTGTAATGAGATTATAAGGGGGAAATGGAAGAATGTGAACAAAGAAAAATTATAAGTTTAATAACTATGTTTAATGATCTTATAGAATACAGTTGAAATGAAACATGAGAATTATTGTAATGAAATTAATATCAGTTCTTTATTATGAATTAAATAGATTAATGTTTCTTGTTGTACCATAAATGTTTTTGATGTGATTGAAGGGAAAAACACCATGCAGAATCTGATACAAAAGGTATATTTGTTAGGGAGTTGCTAGAAGATGACTGTTATAAATGTTTAAGGGAATAATCAAGTTAAATTATTATTGGGATTTAAAAAGGAACACATTAGATGATATATTAGCTTTATGGGTGGCACACTTTAATTGGTATTTGTAGGGGAAAATTTTATTTTAAAGTATTTGAATTAAGGTGAAATTTTTGAAATGATGAAATGAGAATATGCAATGAAATTGTAATTATGACAGATAAATGTATAAGTATAATGAAAAAAAAATATATTGCAGATGAATGCCTGCTATGCATTAAATGGGATAAAATCACTGCTTAAAATGTGTTTTGTTTTAAGAATGTCAGTAGGTATTGGAATGGAAGAAAAAAGCTCCTTCAGATAGAAAACAGCTAAGCTGATGAGAATGGGATAACTCACTTCAGCCAGATGGGCATGACTCAGTGGGCGTGGTCTAAGTGCCGCAAAGTCAACCTGGGTGAGTAGGTGTAGCCAGGTTGGAGATGACTCAGGGGAGCTAGGTGGGCATGATCAGATGGACGCAACCACATGGGTGTGGCCGGGTGGGGGGGGTGCTAGGTGCCTTAGCCAGGTGGCTTAGCCAGGTGGATGCAGAACAAGTTGCCCTGAGCAACAGGACATGGAGCCCACTCATCAGCCAGCCAGAACAAAAATCACCCAGAGACATGCTGGCAAACAGAAAGCAGGGAAATAGCAACATTTGAATGGCAAAGTTTGTGTGGGATTCTGCCCCCCTTTGGAGAAACACTCCTTTTTTTCTTTCTGCCTCCTGAGTAGAGGTCTCTATGCAAAGTTTATCTGGAAAGGAAGGGAAGGGCTGTGTGGATTTCCCACCCCCACCCCACTTGGAGAAACACTCCTTTTTTCTTTCTGTCTTCTGAATACAGGTCTTAATGCTAAGTTTGAGAGCTGATTAACAAAATGGAGCATGTGAGGATGAATGCTGGATGTAACTTCTACATTTCTTCAGAATTATAAATCTTTACAAAACATATCCATTTGCAGAAATTTCACTGAATCAGGAAAGGGATTTATCACCCCCATTTGGTTCATTCCACAGAAATGGGAAAGAGAATGGTGGAAATGGAAGAGAAGATGGAGATAAACAAAGGAGGTGGGATGGATATTTTATGTTTTCAGTACAGTTTGATTGAGTTTTTGCTGTGACCCTTCCCCTTGCTTTGAATTTTATTCTGGCCAGGTACTAGTTGGCTCCATGTCCAGTTGCCAGGGGTGACTAGTTCTGCACCCACTTAGCCGCACCCACCTGGCTACACCTACCTAGTCACTCACCCCAATTCATGTGTGTTGAGCCAGCTGCACCTGACTCCTTTGTGTTGTCCTGGCCATGCCTTTCCACCCACATCAACCTGGTGGCACTCAAATGGCCCCACTGAATCACGCCCACCTGGCTACGGTGAATAATTATAGACCCTAAGCTGATAGTAGAAGCTGAGTTACATTGTGAAAGAAGGCAGGATATCAGAATGTTTAGGTGCCAGAAAGTATAAGAATAAACAAGAAATTAATTACTGGTATCTTAATATGCATAAACCAAAATGAATAGGTGATAAATTGTAGGCATTGTTCCTTACTGTTACTTCAATTGTCCAAACAACTGGAGTTTGTGGGAAGGATTGCAAAGATATTTTAAAACATTAAAACTTAGGAAAAAACATGTTTGATGTCCCCAGAGAATACAGGAAACTGCCTTTTAAAAAATTTATTGCTTTCTAAGACAACTGATCTAACTTCCACAGGCTGCTGGCTTTAAGATTGTCAGTACTTTGACTCCAAATTTTTCAGCTAGTATAAATACTAAAACATCTGCTCAGCTGTAAACAAAAACAAGATAACTTGAAATTTCTCTTAGAAGACTGTGTTTTCCTACATATTATATGAAGAAATTCCTGTGTCGAAATGGTTCCTTTGAAGCAAAATGCATTAATGTGACAGTTTACTAGTTTAATCCTTTCCAAGATTCTGTTAATTTAGCCATTTTCATGAGCATAACATTTCATCTAAATCATTACAAAATCAACACATTTTTATTTTAGTATCACTGATTGACTGCCATTGCATTCTTTCCCTATAATGTTGGCTTTAGTTTTACCAGTTATTCAAAGAGTATATGTCAGTTGTTATATGGAAGCTCAACAACCTTAAGCTAATAATTGTTAAATTTCTTCTTTCTCTCTTATATACACACAGCCAGAAAAATAGAAAATTGGCAGATTGATTATTCAGCTATAAGGAACAGAACATCTAATGACATGATATAAGCAGGCTGCGTTTAGATTGTTGGGTGATTCAAAATCCTTCACTAAATGGGATTAATTTGCAGAAATTGTTATACTATTAATGAACAAAGAATAGGTGTCTTCTAATACTTTCTTCATTTTGGCTTGAGACTCTAGCCACATTCTTAAAAATATTTTAGAAAAACATTATGAAAGTCAATGAAATAAAACTTGAATTATGAGATATATAAATTTATATTCTTTAATAATGCTGAGCTTTAACACAGAAATCAAATGTTTATCCAGAGAATCATTATGAAAACTAGCTATAATAGAAAGACTCATTTCCATTAGCACAGGGCATGAATAATTGTTACATAAAATCAAATTATGATACAGAATTAAAATCGAAACATCATCAAAATACACATAAAGAAATAATCTATTGCTAACTGAAAGAAAATAATGGTAAATCACATAAATATTATGCGGAAAAGAAATCACTACTAGAAGAGATTATACTTTGTGCTTCTGCCTAAAGACCCTAATAAAGGTTTTGATCTGATTACTATAATTATAAATGGCTACTTGACAATTACAAAGTGATTTAAGACCCAATATACTATTATTAAGACTCTGAAAAGCATCCTTCTTGGTCTTTTAGAAAAATTTATTTTCTAAATTAGTTTGCTGGCTGTTTCATTTTTGCCAACGTTTGTAAACTGGGTATGTTTCTAAAAAGCTATGGTAAGCACCATGGCGAACTAAAATCCTTGGTCAACAGTTGAAACTGGCATCTAGACAAGAACTGTAATATCTCTGGAGAAAGGAGACACCTCAAGATGACCCATATATACTCCAGATAGCTGCTTTTTGTGAACAGATAGCAGGAACTGACATGAATGTCTTGGCAACTGTGGGATTCCATCAAGCTTATAACTGTTAATTTAGCTTATATAGCCTCAAGGTTCAAGCAAGGCTCACCTCTTAATCACTTTGGATTTAACATTTTAAATGCCTCTTAAATGCCTACAAAGATTGTAAACCTACAGAATGGCAAGTTTTGTCGAATGTACTTGATATTTTGTAATCCATCTTATAAGAAAGAGCTATAAGATTAACTACAAGAGTTTGCAAAAAATATTTTAAAAAAAAGAATTTATAGCAAAAAGGTGATAATTTAATTTTAGAAAGTTTGAATTAATGGATTAAGGGCTCAGAGGAAATTTAATTAGTACTTTGGAGTTAATTAAAAGAATCTTGTATATAAAAAACTGTTTATACAATCACAAGGATAAATCCCCTGCTCAAGACAGGACTCCTTATACCATTCCAGACAAATCCGTATTCTTGAAAATGTCCAGCAGTGAAACATTCACAACATTATGAGGAAGCAAGCTGTTTCACTGATTAATCTCACTGTTAGGATGATGATGTTCATTGTTTTTCTTTAAAAGATGAGATATGGGAAAAATTCATTTGTTGCATTATAAGTTTATTTGATTTAATTTTAACATACTGTTAAAATAATGCTGTTATTTCGTGTAACTTTGATTTTCAATGTTTAGATTTGAATGATAATGATAAGTAGGATATAAATGTAAAAGGAAGGATTTTAAGTAGTTTATTAGATTTAGTCTGTAATACCGGTATATATGTTCTTATTTCTGATAATCCTTAATTGGCTTTTGCTGATTAGAACACAATGATAAGACTCTAAACATTTGTTTATAGAGAATGGAGTAGGATACAGGAAGAAGAAATTCTGTACTGTATTTTAAGAAATGGTGATAAGTTGATTATAAACGTTATTTATACTCATGCCGATGAAGGAATAGATTTTTTCTGAAATATATTCTTTTTTATATTTTAATTTTGTTATTAGTTTTATCTGTATATTGTAACCTTTCATAAAATTATTTTAAAAAATAACATAGGTAAATTTTCACCTGGAGAAATTCTTTTGATTCATAAATTCATTATTACTTACTTGTCACAGAAAATAATAATAATCTCAACTAACAAACATTTTTGAGTTTTCCACAATTGTGGAATATATAAAAAGTAGGAAAACTATTTTATTTCCTCAAAAGACAATTTAGCAAGGTTATAGTTTGCTATTTGCCAAAAACAACCCTTTATACCTCATTGAATAAGTACAGTACATACTGAATATCTTGCAGGTCTTGGCTTTAGTATTCCTAAATTTTCTAGAAAGATTGGAGTAATATTTAGAAATAAGGATCAGGTTTGATCCTCAGGTAGCCTTTAGCTGGGATTATAAAATGATGTAAGTTGATTTGGACAGTTTCTATTTCCCAAGTTGAAATGGATTAAGGTTTCTTCAACATTGAAATGGATGAAATTCTTCAAGAGAAGGAACTATAAGTTTCAAAAAAAAATTCAGGCAATTTAAACGCATTTAAATGAATGCACTAGTGGCATCTGTGGGGTCAAAAATGTTAAGATGCATGATTGACATTCCATCCCGCAGATTTATAAATGGGGCTTCACTCCTTACTACTATCTCTGTGGAGATTCCAGACTTGTTAGCTTCTGTAGGTAGAACGTGTTCTCAATTATTAATCCTACTCTTATTTTTGCTTAAAGAAATTTAAGCAGGACTAAGATTCTAAAGTTTATCTGCCTATGATAAGTTGCTTTGAAAGAAGCTTTAAGAAGTGCAGATTCAAGAGGTCTTCCCTCATTGGACAAAGTCAACTGTTGGGCCCAACTTTTTTCATACAGTTATTTTTATATGCAAACCAACACTGCCAGGAACACTGCCAGTTTATGTTCTTTCTTGCTTACTTGTGGCCTGACCTTTTTCTAAACCAAGATTTGTATAAATGACTTCAAATGTATTGACTTAATTATAACCACTTATGATTTCTTGCACTTTTATCTTGGTCACTTTAGTGTATTCCTGCAAAGCATCATTATGTCTAATATAACAATGTCAAGCTAATGTTGTTTTGTTCGGAAAACACACGAGGTAGACCGGGTTCCAACAACAAATACTTTATTCTTCAACTAGTTAGTAAATAGGAACACTTGGCTGAAGCTGAGGCCAGCCTTTTATACAGGCTGGTTTGCCTGCTTGCAGCCAATGGCAGTTGTTTAAATTTGCCGCCTTTTAGCAGCTCTTTGGATTGGTTCCTAGTGAACCAATCCAATGCTTATTTTATTTGACCAATCAGGTTTGCAGATTTGGAGTCACCCACTTTACATATAGAACAAATGTTATGCTAGATTATTGCAGAACTAATTTATTTCCTATCATTTTTAAAGGTTTTAATGTCTCATTCTCATCATAGTCAATGCAGAAAGCCTATATCTGCCTATAACATAATTTCAGCTGCATTATCATTCCTTACAGTAAATGTCACTGGGATTCTTTTGTCACATGTACAATTTCATTTCTTCTTTGACTGACATTCTGCTGCGGCCTATGTGTCAGAGATGGCTCATTTTATTTGTGAAGGCCTGAGTTCATGTCTCCTCTGTTCTTATTAAGGAAATTAAAATCCAACAAAATTGTTAATGCCATTGTAATTGGGCTGTAAATTAATCTCAGTATCTGGAAAGGGATGAACAGAAATGATTTTCTCATTCAGAATGTCATTAAAAACATGTGTTTTCTGTAACCTCCTTTTTGGTGTCTCAAACTTGGAAATTGCATACAGTTAATTCTTGACTTATTATCTTGACAAATGAGCCCAAAATTTCTATTGCAAAGCAAGAGAGATATTGAGTTTTGATCCATTTGTAACCTTTTCTTGCCATGGTTAAGTGAATCACTACAGTTGTTAATTTACTAACTAAATGGCTGCTAAATGAACAGCGAATTGACTAGTTAAGTGAATTGACTGTTTGTCAGAAGACTGCAACCCCGGGACACTACAACCATCCTAAGTACAGGCCAATTGCCAAGTGTCCAAATTTTGATAACATTTTCCGAGAATGCTGCAATCATCATAAGTATGAAAAATGGTCACGACTTTCAGTGCAATTTTAACATCTGTCACACATCTGTCCAGGGTGAAACAATCAGAAGTAAGCCAAATTTGAATTTGATGCACTTTTAGCTAAGCAACAGCTGCTGCTGAAGGCTCTAAAAAATTACAAAAATATATGAATTAGTCATACCTTAAGGTCATAAGAAACTTATTTAACATTATAACACTTGAAATACCTAAATATCATGTCTTTTGTCTATCAGTGAAACATGAAGATTTTGAGAAATCCCTGAAGGATTCCATGGTTCAGTCTCATTCTGAGAGAGAGAGATGGGATGACATCTAAATTTGATAAACAAACAAATAATAAAATACTTTATTTGGTTAAGTGTAATTAGACATGCAAGGAATTTGTTTCCAATACAGAAACTTTCAATTGATAGAGTAAGAGAAGAATGAATCTAGAGAAATTGGGGAAATCATGAGTAATTTATTCCTCAAAAATCCATTTCATTTTATCAGAAAAGAGTTCACTATAATGATGCAAAGTTATATTTAACAGCATAGAATAGATAAACAAAGAGTCACTAGATTTACATGGATGCAAGTACTCTAAAGTCCTCTCTAAGTGCTTTACAGAATCAGCCTATTTCCCTCAACAATCTGGGTATTCATTTTATCCCCCTCAGAAGGATGGAAGGCTGAATCAATCTTGAGCCAGTAAAACCTGAACTGCCAAACTGCAGCCGGCAATCAGCAAAAGTAGTCTGCAGTACTACATTCTAACTACTGTGCCGCTGTGGCTCAAAGATATAGCTACTTTGAAAAATTGTCATACTTTGAAAGGTGGAAGGAAAGAGAAAATGAAAACAACCAGCAATAAAATGGCTAGACTCAATTCAGAGTGGTGATAGGTAAACTGGGATGGTCATTCTAGAAAATGTCTATGTGCTCGCTCACAAAGACTTATTTCCAATTTTGCAACATTTATTTAATAGTTCTATTTCCTTTTAATATTTGGCTTTTAAACCTGTCTTTTCCCAGAAATTTAAGTCAACTATATCTCACTCTGCTCCTTTCCGTTTTCCTTCACAAAAATAATTCTATGGGTTATGAAAATAGGATCTTTTCAAATCCTCCAATTTCTACAGCTGATGGCTGACTTGAAACTAGTTTCCCTCAACATATTATCTTCTATACCAAACTGATTCTTACTTGATAAAATGGCTCTTCTCCAAACTGGTTCTTAAGCCCATGTCACACTGCACCAACGGATGCAAAGAGGATGTAAAATGGACAAAAAAGCTTGCCATCCATTGGTTAACGCGATGTATCCGTTCTGTACTCACTGCCTCCGTTTTGCTTCCTCTCTATCCGTCCAGGATCCGTTTGTGGACGTTTCATCCACTCAGAAAGTTTTGAGCTGCTCAAAACTTTTGTGCGGAAAATGTATCCAATTCGTCCGTTCTGCATCCGCTACACATCCACTAGACATCCGTTCTGCATCCGTTACACATCTGCTATATCCGCTAGGCATCCGTTCCACATCCGCGCAACTCGCATCCGCTCGGACACGGGAGGAAGCGGAACAGACGCAGAACGGATGCAGAACGGATGCCTAGCAGATGCAGCACGGAAACAAAGCATTGAAAACAGAAAAAACCTTAGCAGAGGGGACCTATCCTGGATATTAAGGATGTCTAGAGGATGCCTAGAGGATGCAAAGGGATACCTATACTGCCTATAAAAAGGGGGAGCAACTCGTCTGCATTTCACTTTCAGCCCAGCAGCCCAGCTGTGCAGACTGTTGCAGCCTTCATCTTCCTCTTCCTCTTCCACAGCATCCAGTCATGTCCACCGTGGATCGTAACAAAGTCCTTTTGGCAGCCACCATCCTTCTGCAACAGTGCAAAGTCATCTACAGGCTCTGTGAACTCTACTACGGGAAGAAAAAGAGGCGGCCAAGAAGCAACTGGGTACGAAGATGGTTCGCCAGAAGAGCAGAGGACGGACTGTACAACAAGCTGATGGTGGAGCTCAGGAATGAAGACACTCGGGCATTCCAGAACTTCATGAGGATGCCTCCAGACATGTTTGACGAAGTGGTGCAGCGGCTGACACCCAGGTTGACCAAGGCAAACACCAGCTTCCGGCCCAGCCTGGAACCTGGGCTCAAAGTGGCACTCACTCTGCGCCACCTGGCCTCAGGGACCACCTACAGGAGCATGCAGTATGGCTGGAGGGTGCCACACAACACCATCAGCATTGTGGTCAGAGAAGTGGGCAGGCCATCATCAAAGAATACAAGGAGGAGCTCCTCTAGTGCCCCTCCACTGAAGAAGGATGGAAGAAAGTTGCAAAGCAGTGGTATCAGAGGTGGAACTTCCCACACACCGTTGGAGCCATTGATGGCAAGCACGTGGCCTGCAAAGCTCCAGCCAACTCAGGGTCCTCTTTTCACAACTACAAGGGCTTCTTCAGCATCATCCTCTTCGCCATGGTCGATGCTGACTACAAGTTCATGTACATCGATGCTTCAGGCAATGGCTCATCTTCAGATGCCCAGGTATACAACGCAAGTGACCTCAAGGGTAGGCTGGAATGCAACCTCATTGTGGGCTTCCCAGATCCAGAACCCCTGCCCAACGACACGCAAGATGTGCCCTACTTCATTGTGGGGGATGATGCCTTCTCCCTCAGAACCTACCTCATGAAGCCCTACACCTCCAAATACCTCACCTGTGGAGAGAGGATCTTCAACTACAGGCTGTCCAGGGCAAGGCGGGTGGTGGAGAACGCCTTTGGCATCCTGGCCAACAGGTTCCAGGCACTTCTCACCACCATGCAGCATTGCCCATAGACCGTGAGGAGGATCATGGAAGCTTGCTGCATCCTGCACAATCTCATGCACACCCGCTACCCAGTCTTGCAGAACAGGCTTGTGGACCTCCAACAAGGCAATGGGGACATGGAGCCTGGGGAATGGAGGCAAGGGCGAAACCTGATAGACACTCAGGATGTGCAAGGCCCCAACAGAGCCTCATGTGAAGGGAAGAAGCAGCGCAACCTCCTGAAACACTGGTGCAACTCCCCAGCTGGAGCGGTGGAGTGGCAAGACAGGATGATAGATGCTTAATGGATGCTTCCTTCAGCCTGTCTCATCACACTGATGAGATTGGGCCATGTATGTTGGATGGGCCTACAATGAACAGGGCATTTAATAAAGAGTTGTGTTTATGTTCAAATGTGTGGATCAATGAATAAATTGTTATTGATAATAAAGGGCCAAAGGTGTGGCACCTGGGAGGGTGGACCATACAGTCCCACTATACTTGCACTGGAGGTTTATCTATCCCAGAGCTATTACCCATCCCAAAGGTATCCCTGCTCATCCCACTGCTATCCTTACCCATCCCAAAGGTATCCCTGCCCATCTCACTGCTATCTTAACCCATCCCACAAGCATGCAAAGGCTTAAACCATTTCTAAAAGTTTACACCAAGACTTAATTAAAAAAAAGAAATGAAGCAAGTGTATGAATCAAAAATAGACTTTATTAACAAGAAGCTATAAAACAAAAATGAGTGTCTGGCACTCCTCTTGGTCGCTCAGTCTCAGGGGTGAAGGGTCCAGATGCTGTGGAGGTGGCTGGTGCTGGAGTGCTTGTCATCAGCTCTTCCAGAAGCAGAAGCAGCAGAAGCCCTAGCCCCAGAAGAGCTAGCCCGTGCTGCAGAAGCCCCAGCAGAACTAGAGTGAGGGCCAGGGGGTGGGATGGTAGCCCTGTCCCTCTTGCAAGGGCTGGCAGCAGATGGCTGAGGCTTGCTGTGCTTCCGCATGGTTGTGGGTTTGCTGGCTGGTAGGAAGGCTGGCAGGAAGGCTGGCAGGGAGGCATGCACCAAGGCTGGCAGGAAGGCTGGCAGGAAGGCTGGCAGGGAGGCAGGCACCAAGGCTGGCAGGAA
>BLBF01020505.1:0-29162 GCA_015471245.1 Laticauda colubrina | reverse complement strand
GCTGGCAGGAAGGCTGGCAGGGAGGCAGGCACCAAGGCTGGCAGGAAGGCTGGCAGGCAGGCATGCATCAAGGCTGGCAGGCAGGCATGAACCAAGGCTGGCAGGCAGGCAGGCAGGCAGGCACCAAGGCTGGCAGGCAGACTGGCTGGCAGCAAGGCTGGCAGGCAGGCATCCAGCAAGGCTGGCAGGCAGGCATCCAGCAAGGCTGGCAGGGAGGCTGGCAGCAAGGCTGGCAGGGAGGCTTGCAGAAAGGCAAGGCAGTCAATCCGTCCGGCAGCAGGTCTTTCCTCTGAATGGTGACCTGCTTCCAAGCTGCTTCCATTATATCCGCAGGGCTGACGCAATGCATCCTCCCCGCATGCGCAATTAACACTCGGCATCCGCTAGGCTTCCGCTGTGCATCCGCTGTGCATCCACTTCATCCGTTCGGCGTCTGTTCTGCATCCGCTGTATCCGCTGGGCTTCCGTTCCGCATCCGCTTTCCATCCGCCCTGCGCCCTCCCCGCGTCCGTTCCTTTCCGTGTTATCCGCTCCAGTTATGCAAATTTTTGCCCCTTCTGAGAGCGGATAACAACGGATGGAACATTTTTCTCATCCGTTGTTAACGTTTTGCATCCGTTGGGCAGTGTGACAGGGCCTTTACTTGATAACATTCCTTTCACAGCTCTTTTTGGTTCTGCCTTTTGGGAATTGTTACTCTTTATTTGGTCAATAGGAGAAATTAGGCAAACTGGGGAATAAGAGAAACGATCATTCTTGAGACTTTCACCTGGAAACTGATCATGAAGGATTTAGGAGTAGAATGCTATTAGTTAACTACTTTTCCTGATTCTTCTAAAGTAATTGTCAATATTTTAAAAGTACTTAAGATAATTGTTAAGTGCTTTTAGTAGAGTGAACAAATGTTATAAATATAGCCAAAGAAAGTGATGAAAATTCATTCGCATTTCCCTTGGTGCTTGCATTAATGAATTGAAACCACTGAGGCCATTGGAAAATTTGTGCATTAATTTAGAATAATTACCATTCAATAACTTCCACATTTAAATAGTTTCAGAGATTCAGAAAATGAGAAATATTACTCTTTTAAATTTTCTATCCAAATTTATAAAATGAAATTTGTTTTCCCAATATAAAATTATAACTACCATTAATTATTCAGCTTTAAAAAAATCAGGCAGTTGGTAAAATATAAAATTCATGCTGGGGTCTAATGGAGGATGAATACTTACAAGTAATTTTATCTAATATTTCTCTTTAGTCAAATATTTTTTATATTAGAGGAACATGAGCTATAAGAGTAGGCCTCTTAAAGAATATGTAAAATATGTTCCTGCTCCTAATAAGCTTTGTGCTTATTGACACAATCAATAGATTTCCCCCCGAATTTTAATATGTAAATCACAGACATTTTAGAATTTTATTAATGTCTTTAGAACAATGCATATAAAAAACTGTCCATACAAGCATAGAAAATTTACTTTCAAACATAGCTTTTACTTGCTTGCAGAGAATTTCAGAAAGCAATTACAGCTGTGATAGCTGTCTGTATAACTCTTAGTGTGAGTAATCAGTGTTTGCATGTTGACTTTTTTATACCTATTTCAGCAACAATGAGGTCTGTCTATTTCATCTTGGTAGAAGAATTGTGTATTCTTGCATAGAGATTCATGACAAAAATCCACTTTCTCCCAAATGCTGTATTTTTAAAAGTTTATAACTTTTTACATAATGGGGGAATTGTCACAAAAAAGAGAAAAATGTGTTCCTTCCACTAAAATAAGAGTCTTATAATATGGGGGGGGGGGGGGGAGGAAATACCATATCAGTCTTACTATGCAATTTGCCTTCAAAATGACAAAAATTCTGAATTTATGCCTGAAGCTTGTAAGTAAAGAATGTTTATGATAACTTTGCCTAGAGCTTCTCATAGGCTCACACTCTGCATTCCTTGAAATGGGGATAGCTGCAAATATATTTCATACTCCTTAATGGGGAATAGCATTCTTCTTATGGAAATGATTCTCAAATTTTTGAAGACATCATATTCATCCTATCTCCCAATGGAATTGTGGTGGGGAGATTGTCATTTATACTTCATGGGGGAAAATCTAGCTAAAATAAAACATCTACTGTGTCTGCCTCAGTGATATGCTATTTTCTAATGTAATGTTTTCATTTTAATGAAAACCCAAGGTTGGTTTGAAAATTTTCATAAACATGGAGACATGGAGACTAATTGGTCTTGGTTCAACTATTGCTTCACATTCACATATTGTTTCTCTACAATAAAAGGGTATAGGATCTCCTGCTTAAGCTGGTGGTTGGACGAGAAGACCTCTAAGGTCTCTTCCAGCTCTATTCTGACTGATTGATTGAATGCCTCCTTTAAGTGGGTTAATATTGTAACTATTTAGAGATTTAATATCTTTAAGCTCCATTCCCTGGCAGTATAGAAGTTGGATATACCGACAAATAATATTCATCTATGGCAAATACTGCCTACCAGTTTCTATATTTGATATTTAATTAAAATTATTACTGATGTTTAGTCTGACTATACAACAAGTATTAGTCTGAACTCAGCAAGTATTTAGGCTGTTTCCATAAAACCAATGAACAGAAGAAACAACCTGTAGAAACAGCTGCATACCTAGCAAATCACAATGATGCCAAAATAACAACAGACATGTGATGTCTGATACAAGTACAAGTAATGTCTGATACAAGTGGCTTTTGTGTGATTATGCCACAATTCATATTTTATCATTCCAAGCTCCATGCCCCCTTTCCTCTGTCCTCTTTGAAGATAGCCATGAATGGAAGGCAGAGGAGACTGGAAAAAATGGAAAAACAAAACAAAGCAACAGTTTACCTGGTCATTAAAGTCACAAGAAAGAAAGCCAAAAAATAGTGATCACACATGGGCCCAGAATTTGTTTATTTTGTAACTGGGCTGAGAAGTAGACACTAAGACTTTATATACTTGAAATCTTCCTGTGAAAAGGAACTATTGTTCCTTCCTAGAATCAATCTTCTTTTGAATGATATTGCAGGGAAACCTAAAAAGAAATATGCATGTGTACTAATGTTCTACAGTTGGGGCTTTTCATAGGTTTCTTTGACTATTAGAGACCTGAAGTACAATTGAGCTGCTCAATTATTAATGTAGTATGAAGTATCAATAAACTTATCTGCCATAAATTTCAAATGGAGAAGTTGCATCTTCACATACAATTTTTAAAAAGCCATCCAAGCATATTATTATTTCTAATGGTACCTGACAAATAACTATGCTACCCCGTCTTTTTTAGCCTTTAAAATGGGATGAATTATTGCAAATAAAATTAGTGTGATATGCAGCAGATGGAGACACCTTTCAGAAATGTGAAATATGAATAGAATCTTTGGTTAGTGACCCTTGATATGTAAATAGGAATATTATATTCTGTGATGACCTGGGGCATGACACAAAAACAAAAAAGTCACCAAAGTAGATAAATTCCCTTTAATACTTCCAACTTGGCTCCCAATGTTCAGTCATCCTCGGCTGAAAATCAAACTCTTCCAAAAACAGTCTACAAAGGGGAAAAAAATGCAGTCCGAACTCAGAGTACAGATAAATTAAAAATTAAAAAAACCAACACAAACCGCACTGAACTAATTTACATGAATTTCAGACTTCCAAAAAATAACAAAGCACTCACAGTTGGGAGGATGCCAAAACCAAGATAAGCCTTGACAAAGATAATGTATGCTTTGCTTCCAGCAAGGTGCTGTGTGCAAATGCCCTTCTTATATCCTGTTCCTTCAGCTGCAACTAATGAAAGGGATCAAAGCCTTTTTCTCTGCTATAAATCATGCTCCCTTCTCTGTTTCTTCCTGCGTGCCCTAGGATGAAGAGGGGGTGGTCCTGGGCTCCCTCTGAATGCCCAGCCACCGGAGCCACACTCTCTGTCAGCTACTCAATCTCTCCCTCAGAATCAGACTCCAATGAGGGCATGACATATTCATACTTGTCTTTATAGAGTATTTTGTTTGCAAAATATTGATTTTGTTTCCAAAATATTGATAAATATGATATTTTAAAAATGCTTCACCTTTTACTAATGCTAGATTTCAAGTATCAGTTCAATTTTCATGTTCTGTCATAAGCAGACCTATTCTTCTCTATAAGCAAATTGAGAAGGGATGTGTTTATTTCCTCTGCATGAATTTATTTTGAAGGCTCAGGTATCTAAAACATCTGTATGCATATTGGAATTCAGTTAAGTTTCCAAATCATTGAATTATTTATATTTCCCTATTTTATTATTTTGTTTTGTAAAAAGTAAAAGTCTTATTTCCTACTTTTTCTATCATAGTTGTTGATGTGTATTCCCATATTTTAGTATTTTATGTTTTAGTTTTAGCTTTTTAGTTAGAAAATTGTAGGAATTGATTTGAAATTTGTATATGTGGGGAAGGTGGATGATGAGGTTACTTTAGCTTATAAATTTGCAGCCTCAGCAGAGCCAGGTAATCCTCAGGATATGATAACTTGTTCAATGACTGTTCAAAGTTGCAAAGACACAGAATGAAGAGAATTTATGACTAGTCTGTAAATCTGCAGATGCCAAAGTTCCCATGCAATGACACATGATCGTGATCAGGCACTTGGCAAACAACTCACAATTACAATGTCCTTGGTGACACAATCACTATTTGTGACTTTTCTTTTCAGCTTCCCAAAGCAAAGTCAACAAGAATACAGGCAGGAGGTGGCAAGTTACTCCCATTCTTGCCATTGTTGGTCTGCCCGTACTCCATAGTGCCCAGCTGTGGCACTTACTTGCCCCCATGCTTTAGAACAGGGATGTCAAACTCAAGGGCCTGGATCCGGCCAGTGGGGTGCTTAGATCTCACCCATGGGGCTGCCCTGGAATAGCAAAGGACTGGCTTGCAGTGCCTTTGCCAGTGAAAATGGAGCTCAGGAGAGCTGTGTGCTCCATTTTCTGAGCTTCATTTTCCACTGGCAGAAGGTTGCAGAAGGCCATCACAGCCTTAAACGGAGCTCTGGAGCCCGTTTTCACTGGCAGAGTGCACTTCACTGGCAGAGTTCACTTGGGACACCAGAGGCACCCCTGACTAGTGAGATCGATCTGGCCATGCCCACACTGGCCCTCCAAGGTCAAACACAACACTGATGTGGCTCTCAATGAAATTAAATTTGACACCTGTGCTTTAGAGTGTCCAGTTGTGGCATCCACTAATTCATTTACCCACTGACTAGTTTTCTTGCCTGGGATTTCCATTCTTTCAAATTGCATACATATAAAGTACTTGTTTAATAACATATTTAGCCATGGTTTGTAAGATATCACACTTTATGACTGCACTATTATGGAACTTCTGGTCTCAATTGTGGTTGCAATTCAAGGATTACTACCAGTAAAGTATTCCATAAGTGATAAAAATAGGTTGGGTGTCTTTTAAAACAAACTTGGTATCTGCAACCTTAGCTGTGCCTCATTCTCGAAATATGTGATCTTAAGAGTTTATTACATGAGATAATTTACAGAGGTAACTTTCCATTAATGGAGTTACTCATAGGTAGGATCTTTCTTGGGTCAATGCAGTGCAGTAGATGGGCTCCATTATAATATAATATTCCCAGTACAATAAATCAATGTTCATTACAATTCATTTCATGTATTATGTCTCCTAATAAGCCCACATTGCAATCCAGAATCAGATTAGTTCCTGTAATCCAAGGTTTGAAGAGGACAGTAAAAACTAGAAAGTCATGTATTAAATGGGGACAATGAAAGGAAATAAAGGATTAGAAGAAGCATTGCAAATATAAACCAATATTCACTGGACCCAAAATAATTAATGAACCATATTGATTTTTATTTCCTTGTTATGCAAAATTGCAGGATATTACAATTACATAATTATGGTGCTGGAAGAAATCACAGGAATCATCTAGCTCAATCATCTGCAATGTATAGGAAAATAATACATATGATCTTTAAGGTCAACCACATTTAGAGTGGTTGGTTGAACATTAGCAAGGAGAAATATCTATCTAAAGTAGTTGTGTATAATAAAATAAGGCTACAAATAAAAAGTACAGTTTGATGTCACGGTTAAGGCATCAGGCTAGAAACCAGGAGATTGTGGGCTCCAAAAGCTTTTTAGGAAAATTGAAAGGACTTATCCAGGTAGTCATCAGGAGTTAACACTGACTCAAAGACTCATACCTACACTAGAGACAAAAGATAAGGAAAAATAGCAGGCAGAAATTTGTTTTGCTGACATATTGACATGATCAATAGCAGTACTGTACTTTTATGTTTATCCAGTATTGTCTTCTATAATCAAGCAATCAATCAACCAACAATCAATCAAACTGTATTACAGATCACAGACCCAGACTGTATAAAAGAAAATACATGGCATTCAAAGTGGCATTCAAAGTAAAAAAAAACCTGTAATTGCATTTCATGTACTTTGCAGTCCACAATACACAAATATACACAACAATTCACAAATTCCAGTAGTTATAAATACAAACTTTGCAATAGAAAGAAATCAGAAGTCCTGTAACATGTTTCTGACTGATAAATTTTATTAGAAGGATTGCCACTCAATACATCTGAAGAAGTGAGCTATGAAAGGTCATTTCTTTTAATAAAATTGTTAGCTGGAAAAAGAGCCCATCAGACTCCTTTTGATTTGTTGTCTCCATTAGACTAATATAGCACTTGTCCTCTAGTGTGAAACATGTTATCTTGGAATGGTTACCCGCTGATTGTGTACCTTTTATTTTGGCAACTTGGATTATTATTTATAATACAATATCATTTATTGTTAGTTATCTTCATTTAATTTCACTTTTCTTTGATCATTGAATTCAAGGCAACCTCCCTAAGGTTTTTAGGCAATCTCCAATTCAAATAAATATTGACTCAGTGAGGACTTTCTTAGACTCTTTAGGGTGATTTGTTGCTTTGTGTGTCTTCAGAACATGTAGTGCAGCCCTGGAGCACTACAGGTTATTAAGCAATAACAAAGAAAGAAAGAAGAGCTCCATCAACTTTTTTTCCTAACTCTCTTTCACTGCCATACTTGAAATTTAAGGGCCTGTCACATTGGCCGACGGATGCAAAACGTTTGTAAAAAGAACACAGCGGATGAGAAAATGTTCCATCCATTGTTATCCACTCTCAAAAGTGCCCCAAATTTGCATAACCAGAGCAGATAACAACGGAAAGGAACGGATGGGGGGAGGATGTAGCCAGGATCGAAAGCAGATGCTCCATGGAAGCCTAGTGCATGGAAGCGGATGGGAGCGGATGGCACATCTCTGGGGCTTCTGGGGGAGCACAGCGAAGTGAACGCGCAGCAGAAGGAGCGGATACAGAGCGGATGAAGCGGAAGCCTAGCGGATGCCTAGCGGATGCCTAGCGGATGCCTAGCAGATGCAAAGTGTTCACTGCGCATGCGGGGAGGATGCATTGTGTCAGCCCCGTGGATATAAAGGGAAGCAGCTCACAAGCAGGTCACCATTCACAGGAAAGACCTGCTGCCAGACACAGTTCCAGCCAGCCAGCCAGCCAGCCAGCCAGCCAACAACCATGGGGAGAAGAGAAAGCCTCTGCCATCTGCTGCCAGCCCTGGCAAGAGGGACAGGGCCACCATCCCACCCCCTGGCCCTGACTCTGCTTCTGCTGGGGCTTCTGCTGCTGGGGCTGACTCTTCTGGTGCTGGAGCTTCTGCTGGCACTGCTCCTGGTGCTGGTGCTTCTGCTGGTGCTTACTCTGCTGGCGCTGCTCCTGGTCCTGCTGGTCCTGCTGGTGCTCTTGGTCCTGCTGGTGCTGCTGGTGCTCTTGGTCCTGCTGGTGCTGCTGGTGCTCCTGGTCCTGTTGGTGCTCATGATCCTGCTGGTGCTGCTGGTGCTGCTGGTGCTTACTCTGCTGCTGCTGATCCTGGTCCTGCTGGTGCTGCTGGTGGTGCTGGTGCTGCTGCTGGTGGTGCTGGTGCTGCTGCTGGTGATGCTGGTGCTGCTGCTGGTCCTGCTTTTGCTGCTACTGTTGTTGTTGCTGCTTCTGGTGGTGGTGATGCAGCTCCTACAACCTCGAAGCCCCTCTGATGAGGGCCCAGATGGCCCTGCCAGAGGGAGGAAGAGGCATATGAGTGAACGGGAGAGGAGGCAACACTCCACTGAAGAGGAACATGAGGAGGAGGTGCTGGAATGGCTGAGGGAGAACGAGTATCTATGGCGGAAGGGACACAGGCTCTATCGAGACACCAAAAGGAAGCAGACTGCTTGGAGAGAGAAGGCAGAGAGCCTGGGTTACACTTCGGAGGTGCTCCTCGGCTGATGGAAGCACATGCACACCTGGTACGGGAAGTTGCACCTCAAGAAATCTGGCCAGGCCACAGTCAAGCTGACGGACCGAGAGACCTATGTGATGGCCAAGTGCAGCTTCTTGGAGGGTGAGATATGCCACCGAGGAGCAGCCCCTATGACAATCCTCTCTCTCAGGCAGCCCGCAGAGAGCCAGTCCTCTTCTGGGCAAGAGTCAGCTCCTGTGTCCAGGCAGGTGTCCGTGGAGCGTGCCATGACGGAGAACTCCCTGACAGCTGCACTTCCTGTGGCGGAAAGTGTGGAGGACCCCCTGACGCAGTGGGAGCAAGGAGAAGGCACTTCCACCAGAGAACAACCCACATCCACCCCCAACTCCACCTCCACAGAAAGCAGGCAGAGAGCCAGACCGGAGGGACAGAGCCACACTGTCCTGCTGGAGATCAGGAACACCATCAAAAGCAGCATAGATCTCCTCTCTCAGCTGGTACACACCAACATACCATCCTCTAACAGAAAGCCCTTCCTCACCTACATCAACCAGACCCTCATAAACATGTCGGAATCACAGTACCAGGTGATCAAGGACAGGATCAACGGTCTTCTTCACAACCATCCAGACCCAGCTGAACCTGCTCCCAGCCAGTCCAGGTCTGCTCCTCCACCCCAGATGATGTCACAGCCCTTCCAAGGCTTTCCACAGCCCCTCACCTACCAAGCCTACCCATGCCACCGATGCCACCCATGCCACCGATGCCACCCATGCCACCGATGCCACCCACGCCTCACCTCGTTCAGCTGCAAACCAGACATCCCCACTACACTGCTCCTTCCTCCACCCCACAGCCAAGCCCGGCCTCAGAACATCTGTCATCGGTATTGGGACTGACACCCCATGTCATGGAGGAAGGGGCTGTCAACATCACGGGGCTGAGTCAGCTGTCTGAGAGCTTCCTCCACACACTGTCCCCTGTTGTCCTCTCGGGGCCAGGCACCCCAGTGATGCCTCAGAACAGCACCCCAGCAGCAGCCACCCCCACAGCACCTGGACCCTTCACCCCTGAGACTGGGCACGCCTCAGAGTGACTAAGAAGAGTGCCAGAGACTGGGTGGTTACCTGTTGACTTTATCTTTGCTTGGGACACTTGTGTCATTTTGCTTTTACAGCTTGGTATTAAAAAAGATTATCTTTGCTTCACACACTTGCTTCATTTATTTTAGTAAATAAAGTCTTGGTGGAAACTTTTAGAAATGGTTTAAGCCTTTGCATGCTTGTGGGATGGGTTAAGATAGCAGTGGGATAGGCAGGGATACCTTTGGGATGGGTAATAGCTGTGGGATGGGCAGGGATACATTTGGGATGGGTAATAGCTGTGGGATGGGTTAGGATACCTGTGGGATGGGTAATAGCAGTGGGGTGGGCAGGGATACCTTTGGGATGGGTAATAGCTGTGGGATAGATAAACCTCCAGTGCAAGTATAGTGGGACTGTATGGTCCACCCTCCCAGGTGCCATACCTATGGCCCTTTATTATTAATAACAATGTAATCATTCATCCACACATTTCAACATAAACACAACTCTTTATTAAATGCCCTGTTCATTGTAGGGCCACTCAACATACATGGCACAATCTCATCATTGTGTTGAGACAGGCTGAAGGAAGCATCCATTAATCATCTCTCATCCTGTCTTCCCACTCCACTGCTCCAGCTGGGGAGTTGCACCAGTGTTTCAGGAGGTTGCGCTGCTTCTTCCCTTCACATGAAGCTCTGTTGGGGCCTTGCACATCCACAGTGTCTATCAGGTTTCGCCCTTGCCTCCATTCACCAGGCTCCATGTCCCCATTGCCTTGTTGGAGGTCCACAAGCCTGTTCTGCAACACTGGGTAGCGGGTGCATATGAGATTGTGCAGGATGCAGCAAGCTTCCACGATCCTCCTCACGGTCTCTGGGCGATGCTGCATGGTGGTGAGAAGTGCCTGGAACCTGTTGGCCAGGATGCCAAAGGCATTCTCCACCACCCGCCTTGCCCTGGACAGCCTGTAGTTGAAGATCCTCTCTTCACGGGTGAGGCATCTGGAGGTGTAGGGCTTCATGAGGTAGGTTCTGGGGGAGAAGGTGTCATCTCCCATTATGAAGTAGGGCACATGTTGTGTGTCGTTGGGCAGGGGATCTGGATCTGGGAAGCCCATGATGAGGTTGCGTTCCAGCCCCTCCTTGAGGTGACTGGCGTTGTATACCTGGGCATCTGAAGCTGACCCGTTGCCTGAAGCATTGATGTACATGAACTTGTAGTCAGCATCGACCTTGGTGAAGAGGATGATGCTGAAGAAGTGGACCCTGACTTGGCTGGAGCTTTGCAGGCCATGTCCTTGCCATCTTATGGCTCCAACGGTGTGTGGTAAGTTCCACTTCTGATACCACTGCTCTGCAACTTTCTTCCAGCCTTCTTCAGTGAAGGGGCACTGGAGGAGCTCCTCCAGGTATTCTTCGATGATGGCCTGCACCACTTCTCTGACCACAATGCTGACGGTGTTGTGTGGCACCCTCCAGGCATACTGCATGCTCCTGTACGTGGTCCCTGAGGCCAGGTGGTGCAGAGTCAGTGCCACCTTCAGCCCAGGGTCCAGGCTGGGCCAGAAGTTGGTGCTCTGCTTGGTCAACCTGGGTCTCAGCCACTCCACAACTTCGTCATCCTCATGAAGTTCTGGAATACACGAGGGTCTTCATTCCTCAGCTCCACCATCAGCTTGTTATACAGTCCATACTCTGCTCTTTTCCCGATCCATCTTTGGACCCAGACACTTCTTGGCCACCTCCTTTTCTTCGCGTAGAACAGGTGAAAGAGCCTGTAGATGGCTTTGCACTGTTGTAGAACAATGGTGGTTACCAAAAGGAATGTGCGACAATCCATGGTGGAGATGAGTGGATGCTGTGGAAGAGCAAGAGCCAGATGAAGGCTGAAGAGGTCTGCACCACAGGGCTGCTGGACTGAAAGTGAGATCTAGGTGAGTTCCTCCCCCTTTTTATAGGAAATATAGGTTTTCCGCTAGGTGTCCCTTTGCATCCTCTAGGCATCCTGCATACATCCTAAATATCCGAGATAAGTCCCCTCTGCGAACGTTTTTTCCATTTTAATGCTTTGTATGCAAGCTGCATCCACTTTCATCCTTTCTCCGTCTGTGCTACAAATGCTTTGTGTCCGTTCCGTGTCCGTTTCGTTTCCTCCCTGTGTCCATTTTCCATTGGAGCGGATGCGAGTTGTGAGGATGCGCAGCAGATGTCTAGCAGATATAGCGGATGCATAACCGATGACAACAGATGTAGAATGGATGTTCCCCGTATGCGTTGCGGATGCAGAATGGACGTGTTGGATACATTTTCTGCTCAAAAAGTTTTGTGCAGTAGACGGATGCTGGACAGATAAGAGAGTATGAAAAATGGATGCAGTGAGTACAGAATGGATGTATCTCGTTAAACAACGAATGGCAAGTGTTTCTCCCCGTTTTACATCCTCTTTCCATCCATTGGTGCTGTGTGACAGGGACTTTAAGTTTAAATACATTTTTGCATTTCATTTTCCCCATTTACTGAAATGAATAGAACATTTGTATTTTCTCCTATTGTCCAAGATATAAGTAAATAATTTGCGCACACACAATGTTTGTGCTAGAATTCCATTTGATTTCTTTATAATAAATTCTTGAAAATTTAATATAGGCTCAAATTAAGGAAAGCAATTATCAAAAAGTATTTGCAATATTGGACAAAATAATAATAGCAGAGTAGCAAAATTAAATGAAGCAAAATATTCATTATGACCTTGACTGAAATTTCAAGATACATAATATTGTTATTATAGAAATATTACTGAAAAGAAGGATTGTCCTTTCATATGGGGTGGTTATTCTTTTCCACTCAATTTTGGAAGTAGTACATATTGAGTGATGATTTAAAAATGGAACATTTACCTGGTGAATTTGATCAGCAAACTGTATCCTGATTATTAATGGAGTGACATGTTGCAGCCAGATAAAGCACATGTCCCACTGCACCAATGGATGCAAAGAGGATGTAAAATGTTAAAAAAAGCTTGCCATCTGTTGGAAAACGCGATGCATCCATTGTGTACTCACTACATACGTGTTTCATACGCTCTATCCCTCCAGCATCCATCCACTGAGATTTCATCTGCCCAAGAAGTTTTGAGCTGCACAAAACTTTGTGAACGGATGAACTTTCCACTGTGTATGATGTAAATCCATGACATCCGAGCAACAAAGGTTCTATGTCCATTTATCATCCGTTAAACGTCCGCTGTATCCTCTCTGCATCCTCTGGGCATCCTCGCAACTCACATCCGCTGCAGCTGAAAATGGAAAGAGGGAGGAAACAAAAGGTACATGGAACATCTACACAGCGTTAGTAGCAAATAGAAAGGATGCACAGTGAATGGTTTGCATCCGATATACATCTGCTAGGCTTCCTATGAACATCCGTTTAACATCCCCGCTACATACTACCCACGTCCGTTCTTTTCCGTTCTTTTCCATTCTGTTTATGCCAATTTTCACCACTTTTTGGAGTGGATGACAACAGATGGAGCCACCCCCGAAATTTTGCTCATCCGCTGTGTCCTTTATGCATACGTTTTGCGTCCCTCGGCCAGTGGGACAGGTCCTTAACATCATATCATTTAGCAATAGCAACAACACTTAGACTTATATATCATTTCATGAGCTTTACAGCCTTCTTTAAACAGTTTACAGAGTCACCATATTGCCCACAACAATCTGGGGCCCTCATTTACTTGGATGGAAGGCTGAGTCAACCTTGAACTGGTGAGAATTGAACTGCCAAACTGCTGGCAGCAGGCAGTGAGCAGAAATAGCCTGCAGTACTGCATTCTAACCACTGCACCATGAAGACTCATTTAATCATTTAGCAATAGTAATAATTTGTTTTTCCTAGCTAATCAGCATTGTCCTTTTATACTTATCAATCTCTGACTTGTTCATACATGTGATTGCAATTTTCTCAAAAATTTCCACTCAAGGTAATTTATATAGGGATGCCGCTATGCTATGTCAGAAGAATAATTTGAGATCCCAATTCAAGCCAGAATTGTGCAAGAATAAATAAAAATGAGATCCAGACATTTCAGCAAAGAAGAAATAATTATTCCTAAAAGCAAAGTTTCCTCAAGGGAAAGCTGTAGAGAAATAGAATACAGTGACACAATTTTATAGGAGAGCTTATTGTGAGTGTGGAAATGTCTATGTATGATGATTCTAGGTTACACTTGAGGATTTGTGTGTGTGTGTGCATGTGTGTGTGTGTGTGTGTGTGTATAGGTATGCCATCTACGATTCTTGTAAGCATGCAGTTCCACTGGGATGTCTAATTTAATTTTTGTTTATAGATTTTACCTTTTGCTATATGGATTAGGTCTGGGTAACGTATTTGGGGGTATAAGGAAGTTTGAGTAAAATTGTTTACCCTGTTTGCTATTTGTACTTGATTAACTTGTACGTGACAGCTTGACTGACAATTATCTAGGGGAGACACTGATTATTAGTCCACTGTGGATTCTGTTAATGTTTACGGAAAGATGGAAAGCAGCATAAGAATAAAATATATTTTGATATAAAACCTCCTACAGCTGTAAATCACTGAAAACATATTATTCAGAGTCATATATAAATATACATACATACACAAACATATATATTATGTTCCATTTATGACTTGGTAATTGTATAATAAGAGAAATTATTATAGGTAACACAAGTACGAAACAGGATAGATTATGTCAGACTTGCAAAAGGAAAGGCATTTCTTTCTTTGTGTCCCTGTTATAAGAGCTTTGGTTTTATGACCTCCAGAGAGTGTATATTTCTTACACTTGATTTATTATTTTTTGTATTAAAAGTTTTTCAATTAAAACCCAGGATGATAACCAAAACCTTTTTCTGTATTTTATTTGGAATAATAGAATAATGGAAAAGAAAAACTCTGAAAGGCCTTGAAGATTCTGTTATCAGGCCATACAATAATAAAGTAGCATTCCTGAAACCCATTTTTGTGACTTGGCCTGTCCCCCTACTTCTCCTCTATCATACACTTATCTTTTTATATGTCATCAAGAATAGCTTTTTTTCAATCTAAGTGGAAAGTAGGTTGTGAGACTATATATCATATATATATATCTTTTGTAAAATACATTCAATTTATTTCTAAAAGACACATCAGAACAGAACTAATTTCAAAATTAGTTCTCCAGTTTGTTAAAACTTACACATTCACAGTACAGTCTTTCACAAATTATAATTATTTAAAGATTCATTTGCTGAAGCATATTTTAGTCAGGGTATATGACTGCCATCCACTGATTTTTTTTTAGTTAATGAAAATGAGTTACAAATAGAATCAAAACATTTTAAAATTGCTTTGCTAATTCTTGGCTGGTAAATCCATTTACTGAAACATTCCTTTTGAGTGATACCAATTCTTACAGCTTAATATGATGTAAACCCCTCTTTTTGTTAAAAGCAACTACAGTTAATAACTCTAGTTATAAGTTGCCCCTCTGCAAAAAATATTCTATGGTATCTGATACCATAGAAGATCCACAGAATTTGAAGGCAACACAACTTGAGAAGACAAGTTGTCCACAAGGACTAGAATGATGAAATCACCATTGTAATCCAAGTCCCACCTCTTCTGCATATATTATTATATATATTATTGAAAAAGCACTACGCAATCTAAAACCATCTCTATCTATTGGACCAGACGGAATATGTGCCTACTTCTTAAAAAAGCTATCCACTGCCATAGCAGAACCTCTAAGCATAATCTTTGAAAAATCTTTCAGCACCAGCTCCTTGCCTAACCCATGGTCACAAGCCACTGTCATCCGCATCTTCAAAAAGGGAGACCCCAGTCTAGTTGAAAATTAGAGACCAATCTCTTTATGCTGCATCACCTGTAAAGTCATGGAATCAATTATTCACCAATTCATTATCCTCCAGTTAGAGACAAACAACCTACTCTCTAATAAAAATTTGGTTTCAAAAAAAACTATCCTGTAATCTACAACTCTTACACTGCAAAAACATATGGACTACACAACTCGATCAGGGCAAGACAATAGACACAATCTACATAGACTTTTGTAAAGCCTTTGATTCAGTGGTACATGACAAACTACTCCTAAAACTAAAATCTTATGGTATCTCTGGACAACTGCATAACTGTATAGAAGCATTCCTGTCAAACAGACAACAAATGGTCAGAATTGGGAGTGTCCTATCAAAATCTGTACCTGTCAATAGTGGTATCCCTCAAGGCAGTGTTCTAGGACCAACTCTCTTCAAACTCTACATAAATGACCTATGTGATCATATTAAGAGCAACTGTGTTCTTTTCACTGATGATGTAAAGCTGTTCCACAGACAATACCACAGACAATATTGTTGCCCTTCAAAAAGATCTTGACTATGTTTCAGAATGGTCAAACAAATGGCAACTTCAAATCTCAACAGATAAATGCTCTGTCTTACATATTGGCAAAAAAAAAATCAGAAAATAAAATACAAGCTGAATAGTCAAGACCTTGTTGATGATCATCTCTAATGATCTAAGTGCTAGAGCCCACTGTAACTACATAGCCAAAAAGGCATTAAGAGTTGTTAACCTAATCCTACGTAGCTTTTTCTCTGGTAATATCACACTACTAACTAGAGCATACAAAACATTTGCTAGACCAATACTCGAATATAGCTCATCAGTCTGGAACCCACATTATATATCTGATATTAGCACAGTTGAGAAAGTCCAGAAATATTTCACAAGAAGAGTTCTCCACTCCTCTACTCATTGTAGAATACCTTATGCCACCAGACTTGAAATTCTAGACCTAAAAAACCTTGAATTATGCCATCTTCAGTCTGATCTAAGTATGGTATATAAAATCATACATTGCAATGATTTACCTGTCAATTAATACTTCAGCTTCAACCATAACAACACAAGAGCATACAATAGATACAAACTCAAGATTAACCGCACCAAACTTGATTGCAGGAAATACGACTTCAGCAACAGAGTGGTCAATGTCTGGAGTACTCTACCTGACTCTGAGGTTTCTTCCCCAAACCCCAAAAACTTTAATCTTAGGCTGTCTACTATTGACCTTACTCCTTTCCTAAGAGATCTTTTGGGGGTGTGCATAAGTGCACCAACGTGCCTACTGTTACTGTCCTATTGTTTCTTTTATTTTTCTTATAAGTATCCATTTCATGTATTCATAACTATGTATATACTTATATCTATTATCTTGTAAGCGACTGACAAATCAAATAAATCAAATAAAATAATGTTATTGCATGCATATTCCAAAGGATCAAAATGCCACAATTCATCAAAATGCCACAATTCCTGATTCCACAGTATCTAGAAGAATGCAGATATTGGTCAGAATACCTTACAATGTAGTGCGTCATCCATCAGATTTACTTAAAATAATATTCTCTGGCCCTACCAAAATTTAACATATAAATTTATGGAACTACATAGATGTAAGTGGTGCCATTATTAGTCTGTAAATGTAACCAACACAATTGGATTCTTATTTTTTTGCTAAATATTCTAGGATAGGGGTGTCAAACTCGCAGCATGCAGCACATGCTGACCATGCCCACCCTCAGTTTAGTGAAGTAAAAAAAAATCCTGATACATCACATGATACTGCCATGACGACATGAGTTTGATACCCCTCTTCTAGGACAACATTTATCTGCCATAGAAAGCAGAGTACTTTAAAAAAAAAAGATTCATAAGTATTTTAACTGGTGATAGCTGTTTATTTATATTTTCATTTTTTAAAAAAAGAAATGTGAAATTCATAGTAGACTCTCATTATCACCAAGTAAGGATAGACATTTCAGAACCATAGTTTTAATATAACAATGCCATCTAGTGGTTTTGAAGAAAGCAACCCAAAAAGTCTCCTCTTCCAATTACTGGGAAACATTTAGAAATTAGAGAAACTATCCACTACTCTAGAATAAGTGATTCCCCCAACCTGGGTAAATCATCCCAAATTTTGTAACACAAATTGGCACACAAATTCATTATCTAATCATAACAGGAATATTTAAATAAGAACTTACTGATAAGTGATAAAAGGGTTTTTTTGATAAGAAGGCTAGACTAGAAGACATCCAAAGTCCCTTTCAGTTTTGTTATCGTGTATTCTATTATGATAAGCATTTTCAGATAATGAAGGAAAAGGTTTGGGAAGCATTGTTGTAGAGGCAAGTCACCCTGTGTGAATCTGCTCTGATTTGTTTGAATTGAAGATCTGATATTTGAAAACAGCAGGATTTGATTGAACTTGAAATTTGAAAAACCCATTCAATTTTAGACACTTTGTACTCACCAATTTGTTTTTTAAAATGTTCAATCTTATACTACAAAGGAAAACATTTTATTTAAAAATAAAATAGGATTAAAGTAGCCATGATAGTGATCTTTTGAACTCTGCTGATTTTGAGCCAGAGATGTTCAAATATTTAATAATCAAAACATTTGTCTGCACTTCTTTTAAGGCAGAGATACTAGGCATGGGGTAACTTTACATGATCCAGCAAAATCTTATTAAAATGTTGTTGTGAACTAGTGCAGAACTTGGTCTACTCCAACCTAAATAATATCTTTTCCAAAAACTGTTTAAAAACAATGCTTTTGCGTTTTCACTAACTTTTCTTGGTATGGCACTGAGGAATGCCCATGGACTTTTTCCTTAAGATACGGTGCAGCTTTACTCCTTTGGTGTTTTGATGGATACTTATAACTCATATAATTGGTTAGAAAGATTGTCCTCTCCTAGGAAAGACTTCTTCATCATGTGCTTTGTTCAAAGTGCCAGACTGAATAGAGTCCACTGTAAAAGAATGGCCTTTTTTCTGAGCAGGTTTTAGACAGGTAACTTGTTGACTACGTTCTGCATTAGTTAACAGTGAATACAAAACCAGAGCAGCATAATGAAATGCAAAGTTATAGAAAAAGCAATATTTGCCACCGTCCTAATGCTGGTTCCATTCTTAAAAGCAGTATATATTTAGGCCAAGCCTTGGCTTGATCTAGCCCTCATTCTTCACCCATTGTTGAGAATTTCTGTCATTATGCAGAATTTAAAATAAGTTTGATCAAGAATTCTATTTGTGTCAGACAGCTGACTGCTGATACCTGAGTCAAAGCTCTCAGTTATATTGTTAGGACAAACACACAAGTGTATTATTCCATCAACACAAGAGAGAACAAAGGCTACATTAAAGAAAGCTGAGAAAGTGATTGAATCCCGCATAATGTAAGCCTTTCCATTCAGAAGAGCTATAATGGCCAAAGGTAATATTCTTTATTAGCTGGCTGCTTACATCAATATTGAAGAACAAATGATGTCACTCATTCCTCCATCATATATGGAAGTGAAATTGCAATGTTGAATATTGTTCATATAAACATTACAAATAGCAGAAAGGCTATCAAATCTCAAAGGGTTTTAATAGAATCAGATTTAATTCACAGTGTTGAAATAAATACCCATTTCTATTCACAAATTTGCTTCACAGAAGTAATTTGACTGAAGCTTTGTTAAATCTAAGCACCAGTTTAAAGCATTGCACAGCCCAAGGGTAAGCCCCCCCCCAAACCCAAAACAAAACTGAGTTATTTTGCTGCATATTAGCTTCTGGTGAAAGAATGAAAATTAGTTTCTGTTGTTTGGCTGCATTGCTCTGAATTATTTGTTTCACATTGGTAAATTTCAGGGAAGCTATCAAAGCAAACACACTACAAAGGGACACCAGTTGCACAACCACTGTGCTTGTAGAAGGAATACAAAATGTTCAACAGTGGAAAATGCTGGAAGGGCTTTAAAAAAGGCAACAATCCAACTTTGTTGTAATTAGTCAGAGACTGTTGAAAATGATATTCAGATTCCTTTCACTAGAGAGAAAATAATGAAACTCAAGACAATGGTTGTATATTTCTAGAACACCATAGAGTTCCTTGCTAAAGTGGCTTTAGAAGTTGGTAATGTGGCAGAATGTTGAGTTGGTTCTCTGTGCTCCACAGATTGTTCCAGTCAGTGTTCATAGGAAGGAGAGATCCAGCCAACATTCTGTCCTTTGTGGAGTGCTTTAAGACTCAATACTGTCTCCCCCCCCCCTGCGCGCACTTTTAATACTTTTAGTAGTACATAGATAAAGCCTAATCTCATTCATTTTTTAAAGTACAAGATTTTCTCTGACAGCAGCCACACTAGACTGAACTAGATTTATAACCTAGGTTTATCAATAAGAAGTGGATTTCTGTTTCCTTTTTCACAAGACATATCAGTAATCTTTGTTCACTTCAGATAACTACTGCTATTTTTGGAGAAGTTTTTATACTTTCAAACATGCTATATAAAGGGCTGCTGCGGCTTGGGCTATGTTCCGTTTCTTTACCTAGTGGTTTGAAATAAAGAGTTGTTGTTTGGAACCCTGTCTCACGCGCTTCTTTCTGGATGGAACACTGGCGATGAAGATGGGATCATTGTAGAAGCAGAGACCGAAGCACGCAGTGATCTGAACCAAGTGAAAAGAGATGGCTGGTAACAACATGCCGCCCGCACCCTTCAATCCAGATGTAGAGGATTGGGAATCAAATATCGATCGCTTTCTGATGTTCTTAGAAAGCAATGAGATGGAAGAAATCTTGGATCAAAGGAAGAGGGCTGTCTTCCTTACACACTGCAGACCGGCCATATTCAAAATGTCGAAGGCGCTGGTGAAACCCAGAGATGTCAAGCAGATGACCTGGTCTGACTTGAATTGAATGCTCCGAACACACTATGCACCAGTGGTCTCCAATATAATCAAAAGGCACGAATTTTACAAAAGGGACCAGAAGGAGGATGAAACCATAGCAGACTTGGTGGCAGCCTTGAGATGCATTGGAGGAGCATTTGAGTTTCAAAACATGGACGAGGCTATGAGAGACCGTGTAGTCCTCGGCCTGAAAGACTCTACCCTTCAGTGCAAACTACTCAACAGGCCGAACATAACCGTGGCCGAGGCCATTGCTGAGCAACCGCCGCCGAAGCAGCAAAAAAGTCAGCAGCCACCATGGGGGAAATGAACGCAATTCCAGACCTGCTGACCCAAACGAGGGAGAAGAAGGCAGAAGGAGGAAAGAAACAGCCCACAGCGACAACCCACCACGAGGATGTTGAAACCCAGAGTGACACCGAAGACGACGACGAAGATGTCAATAGACTCTATTCAGATAGAAAATGGTGCCAAAAGAGGAAGAATCGGCGGGAATTTCAATGTGCGGGCTGCAGAGGCAATCACCCGTGGTCTGAATGCAGATTCCTCAACACAATATGCCGGGCTTGTAATAAAAGGGGGCATATCAAAAGGGTCTGCTGCAACAAAAAGAGCTATAGTCCAAAAAGATGCGGTAGCACCCCCTCCCAGATATGATGACAGACAAGCCGGCAACCAATGGAACCGCAATAAAAGAACCGGTGACAGAGAAGAAACATATCAGACAGTCACCATTGATATTGCCAGGGCAGAAAGCGGAAAGAAGGTTCGGATAGAGGTGAGCATCGAGTGGAGACCCTGTGAGATGGAGGTCGACTCAGGGTCATTCCTATCGATGGTATCCTGGAATACCATCCAGCGCCTAATTCTGAACATCAAGCAGAAAGAACTAAAGAAACAAAAACTTGTGCGAAAAAACTATCAGGGAAATCGAATCCCAGTAGTTGGCCTTGGACATTTTTTAGTTGAATTTAAACAACACGCCAAATCTTGCCTCTGACTATCGTCGACCCTGACCGCCCTAGTCTGCTAGGAATAGAATGGTTCGCGCCTCTGGAAATCTGGATGACCGGGATCAACCGCATCGCTACTACCAACTGGGAGGAGAACCTACTCCACAAATTCCAATATATATTCGACGGGACTCTACGCAATTACCAGGGGACCCCAATTTCATTTAGCCTAGACCCGAAAATAGCCCCCATTTGTTTAAAGGCCAAACGCATTCCATTCGCGCTTAAACCAAAAATTGACGAACAGTTGAATAAGTTGATAGCGCAAGGGGTTTTAGAACCAATCAACCATGCCAAGTGGGAAACCCCTATTGTCACACTGGTGAAGCCAGATGGGTCAGCGCGCATCTGTGGGGACTATAAGGCAACCCTGAACCATGCACTCCAACAAAGCGCATACCCAGTGCCAGTAGTGCAACATTAGCAAAACTCGACCTAGCACAAGCTTATCAGCAGCTACCCGTTGATCCAATAACAGCAGAAGCACAAATGATAGTAACGCATAGAGGGGCATTCAAGTGTAACCGCCTCCAATTCGATGTTAGTGTTGCCCCAGGCATTTTCCAAAGCCTTATGGAACACCTACTAAACGGAATCAAAGGTGTCATCCCATACTTCGATGATGTACTGGTCTCAGCAAAAAACTCCAGCCAGCTAGAGACCAGGTTAAAAGAAGTCTTAACTCACTTTAGAAAATCAGGCCTAAAAGTTAAGAAGGAAAAATGTGAACTGGCCACTAACCAGGTCGAATTTTGGGGCTATTTAATCGATGAGCATGGCATTCACCCAACCAAAAAGAAGGTGAAGGCTATCAAGGATGCTCCCAGACCAAAAAACAAAACCGATCTCCAGGCGTTCCTAGGCCTTATAAACTTTTACAGTGTGCTTCTACCCCATAAGGCGACAATAGCAGAACCCCTACATTGACTGCTAGATAAAAAAACTGATTGGACATGGGACCACCGGGAACAGAGAGCTTTCCAAGGTATTAAGGACCTATTAACGTCAGACACCATTCTTATCCAGTTTAGCAACACTCTGCCTCTGATGGTCACCTGCAATGCTTCACCTTTTGGGGTCGGCGCCATCCTGAGCTACCAGCTTCCAGGCGGCAGAGAGGCACCAGTCACCTTTTACTCAAAGATGCTCTCCAAGGCGGAACGCAATTGCAGCCAACTTGATCGCAAAGCCCTGGCAATCGTCGCTGGGGTCAAACAATTCCATGAATACCTTTATGGTAGATCTTTTTCTATCATAACCAACCACAAGCCTCTTCTTGGAATCCTAACGGGAAACAAGCCAACCCCGAACACTCTGTCTCCTAGAATGATGAGGTGGTTTGAATTCCTCGCTGCCTACTCCTACATGCTACTCCACAGACCTGGCAAAGCCACCTCACATGCCAATGCCCTGAGCCGTTTCCCGTTGCCCGTCACAGAAGACGACCCTGCTCCAACTATCTCCACATTTCAACTTGAGACCTGCCTGGAGCTACCGCTGACTGCAGCCGATGTTGCGAGAACCACAGCCAAAGACCCTTTGACAGCGTGATTACTGAACTGGGTAGGTAAAGGCTGGCTGGAGGAAAATAAAAAAATGGAGACTTTTAAATCTTTCCATACCAGACAGACCGAGCTGTCTATCGAAAAGGGGTGCATCTTATGGGGTGACAGGGTGGTAATCCCAAGCAGCCTCCAAGAAACCATCCTAGGCATGTTGCATGAGGGTCACTCGGGCATAGTTAAGATGAAAGACCTGGCCAGGAGTTACGTTTGGTGGCCAGGGCTGGACAAAGACATAGAACGCTGGGTTGCAACATGCCATGCCTGTCAGAAAGCGAGGCCTACCCCCCCACAGGCACCAATACGGGACTGGGAAACTCCCCGGGATCCATGGTCTAGGGTGCACATTGACTTCGCTGGGCCAACAAAGGGGAACACCTTTTTTATTGTGGTCGATGCATATTCAAACTGGTTGGAAGTAATCCTCATGGCTTTCACAACCACCGAGGCTGTCATGAAACAACTTGAGAAACTGTTTGCGACGCATGGGCTACCAGATGTATTGGTTTTGGACAACGGGCCTCAGTTTACCGCCTTGCAATTCGAACAATACCTGGCTGCCCAAGGTATCCGAATGCATGGTTAGGTATACTAAGAAGGGCCTAGAGACAATGGACAAGGGGGACGTGCAGGACAAACTCAACCGACTCCTAACCTTGCAACATATTACCTCTAGTAGCACTATAAATAAAAGCCCAGCTGAACTGTTAATGTGTAGGAAACTACGGTCCTACCTGGACAGGTTACACCCCACCTACACATGGGACAAGCCCCCCGACTCCTCCAGCAAATACCGTACCTTCGAAATCAGTGACCTAGTCTATGCCAAGAACCTTACTGGGGACCCTTTATGGCTGCCAGCCACCATCACACAAGTCACAGGCCTTTGATCCTACCGACTAACACTAGACGATGGGAGGGAATGGAAGCAGCACATAGACCAGCTTCGTTCCCGCAACCTTGAAAGAAAAACCGCCGCAGAACCGAAAATAATAAATTCTGATGAAAAAACAACCAAGGAGGGGGGGGGAAGTACTTATAAATAAAAAAAGGAGAGAAGAACCTCCCATAACAAGACAACAAACTCTGCAAAACAACAATCTAACCAAACAAAAAGAGCACTCACGGTTAGGTGAACCCCAAGAAAGAAGTCCGGGAGCAGGAGAGTGAAGCGAGGCCTTTCTGGAAGGTGGCAGACAGTCCAGCTCAACCACCCCGGCCAAACCAGGAGGAAGCGGCAGAGCCTTCTCAACCGGCCTGAGAGGCGGGAGCGGCATGGCTGACTCACCCTTCTAGGAGGTTCCATGGAGAAGGTTGAGAGAAGCAGTGATCCCGTCTGAACCTCTTGAAGATCAAAACAAGACTGAGCCGCCCAGGTCAACTAGAACTAGGAAAAGCCTCACCTACCTGCGCAACTACGTCAACCACGTTGGACTGAACTAAAGGGGGAAGGGTGTTCTGTATAGAACTTGGTAGGTTCCAAGTACTTCATTCTGATTGGCTGAAAAGGCCACTTACGGATTGGTTCGCTAGGAACCAATCCAAGAAGCCGCCAAACGGCAGGAAGAATTAAATAACTGTCATTGGCCACAAGCCAGCAGGCTAGCCGCTATATAAAGGGCTGCCGCGGCTTGGGCTATGTTCTGTTTCTTTACCTCGCAGTTTGAAATAAAGAGTTGTTGTTTGGAACCCGGTCTCATGTGCTTCTTTCTGGACGGAACAGTAAGCAAGATATATTAAATATTTTTTGACAGGATTTTAAAATAATGTGACATTTTCCTAAAGTGCTTTTGTTAATTTTCCCAACCATTCTAAATTATCAATGAACATGTTAATATAAATGCAGAATAGTATTATCCTTTCTGCAAATATATTTCTTTTTAAGCATTTACATGACTTCATCCAAATTATTTGTTGCAGTGTTTTTTCTCATCTGTATGAGACAAAAGTGCTAAAGTAAATACCATCATGGAAACAATATTATTCATTCCCAGAACCATTTTCCAAGCTTCACATAAGGCATGGATCCAAAACTCATTAGCTTCAAATTGCTGATTATATATAAGCATTCATATGAGCAAATGCTCCAATATCAGGCCAATGTATCAAAATTTCTAGCTGGAGTCAGCTTACATGTCCCATGTGGAGCCAGTTCCAAAATGTCAATTTTGAATGACAATGCAATTGTTTCTAACACATAGTAGAAAAAGATATGGAAAGAAATTGTATTGACTAACTTAATAATTTTTAACATTTCTTCCAAGCTAAGTTGCCTTAAATATAGGGATGAATAACTTGTGGTCTGAAGCCCATTTGCCTTCAGTTTAATTTCAGAATGGTTTTCCAAGTAGCCAGTTACAAAGCCCCATAATAGCAAATTATAATTTAATCAGCAGCCTATTGCATAAGGAGAAAGAAAAAATATTGAAAATGTGGTACCAACTACTTTTAGCTCTGGTCCTGCCTAATATTGTTGCAGCACCATATTTCATAAGAATGGAGCTCTTAATAGATTATTGCTGAATTCTGAATCCCACGACTACAGGAAGTGATTCATGAGTTACATACAAACATTAGTAGCATCAGTTGTAAAGGTGTGTGGAAAGGACATTGGGAGATGGGGGAAAAGATCTGCCTAAGGAATTATGGGGAGAGCCCACAGTTGTATAATGGGCAGAGAAAAAATCTCAGAAAGGATCTCCCTTAACTTATAAGGTTGTAGAAAGAGATGGAAGGAGATTTGTACTTTGAGACTTGTAAGACTTGTTATTGTAACTTTACAATGAAGTAATATGAGTTCATCTGGTCATGTTTCTGTGTCTGGTCTACCTGGAAAGACTGCCAGAGAAGTATTTATTGTGCATTTACAATTTAATATATTTCTGACACAGAACAAACTGCAGTTATTAATTATAACAGAATAATACAGAATATGACTCTCTACATTAAGTCTAATAATATAAAACAGTGGCGACATCTTCACCTTCAAATTAACAGATACACAGCCATGGTGGCACAGTGGTTAGAATGCAGTACTGCAGGCTATTTCTGCTGATTGCCGGCTGTCTGTAATTTGGCAATTCAAATTTCAACAGGCTCAAGGTTGACTCAGCCTTCCATCCTTCTGAGGTTGGTAAAATGAGGAGCCAAATTGTTGGGGATAATATGCTGACTCTGTAAACTGCTTAGAGAAGGCTATAAAGCACTGTGAAGCAGTATATAAGTCTAAATGCTATTGCTACAGATTCTTCAAAAATCTTATGGGTCCACAAAGAAAATGTAACACTTTTTAAATAATACAATACCAAGTATAATTCTGATGGGGGTCAATTTCAAAGAATCAGAGTCAAGTAAGGAATGGCTCTCTTTCTTGATATAATTATTTTAATATATGGAATAACCAACCTATCCCAAAAATCAGATCAGGTGCACATGCATTTCTATAGATATTTTAGAAAACCAAAAACAATGTGTCAACACCATCAACATATCCTAGTATTTTTCCAGAATTCTCAACCATTGCCATTATTGTGCACATAATATATTTATATTTCAGCAAGGCATTCAACAAAGTAGACCACAACTACTTAGTAAGCTAGAAAAAAGTGGAATAGATAGCACCACCACTCGTGGACTCGCAACTGGCTGACAAACCGTACTCAACAAGTAGTCCTTAATGTGTCAAAGTCTACATGGAGGGAAGTAAGCAATGGGGTGCCACAAGGTTCTGTCTTAGGCCCAGTACTCTTCAATATCTTCATTAACAACTTAGATGAGGAAAAAGAAGAGGAACTTAGCAAATTTGCAGATGATATTAAAGTGGCAGGAATAGCTAACACCCAAGAAGATAGGTTCAAGATCCAGAGGGATCTTAACAGACTAGAACACTGGGCCATATCTAACAAAATAAAATTCAATGTAGAGAAAAGTAAAGTCCTACACTTAAGCAAGAAAAACCAAAAGTACATGTAGGCTGGATGAAACCAGGCTTAAGGCTAGGTCACACTGGCCGACGAATGCAAAACATATGCAAAAAGGACACAGTGGATGAGCAAAATTTAGGGGGTAGCTCCATCCGTTGTTATCCGCTCTCAAAAGTGGTGAAAATTTGCATAAACAGAATGGAAAACAATGAAAAGGAACGGAGGAGAAGGCGGAGCTACGTCTCGGTGTTACAGCTGCGATCTCGGGGCTCTGAGATCTCAGCTGATATTTTTGCCTCTGGTCGGTTCTAACGGACCTAAACCGTCCCGTAGAGACGGGGACTGTGAAGGGCACAGTCCCAGGATCCCAGAGATAACGCAAAATCTCTGGTTTGATCCGGGAGAAGCCCTTTTGCTGGAAGCAGAAAGGCAGCCTTCAAAGCTGCTGAAGTCGGGACAACTCCGGAAAGAAAGGGATTTAAATGAGCGTGTATCGGTTGGGTGAGAAATTCTTTTGCATTATAAATTGATTAAGACTTGAAAGGACATCCTGAACAAAGAAGAAATCTGTGGCTTTATTTATGTTTGACTGAACCTTGGTTGAGCGGCGTTTAAGTGATGTCAAATTAAGACTTGGATTTTTTTTTTTTTCTTATTTTCTTTGAGGACTTTAAGGTGACTTTGTAGGTAACCGGATTGAATTTTCTCTTATATATATTTTTATTGTTCACTTGATTTTTATTTATTATCTTTTTAACTTTCTTTTTAGGATAGAGGCTCCCTTTGGCTATCTTTTTTTTTCTTTTTGTTTGAGTTCTTTATAAATATTTTTTCTTTTGGCTGGGGGGGGATAGAGTATTAAGAGATGCTGCAACACTGCCAACTAGAGGCTTGAAAATATTTTATTTGAATTGGGGAGAAAAGCACTTCTTTTCAAGGACATTTTAATGTGATAAGATAGAGGGAGAATACAGTAAAATATTATTACAGGTGCTCTCTTGGACTCTTATCAATATTTCAACATTTGAGGCTTGGCTTTGAAGCTGCTGGAGAAGACAGTCATAATAAGAGCCTTGGATAAAGAAATAAAGTGCAGTGTACAGTGCATATATATATATATATGCAGTATATATATATACCTTTGAAACTCCTACTCACCAGCCTTTTTGTAAATTTTAACTCTAGTATTTTTGCTTTTTATTTTAAAGGGAAAGCCTCAGAGCTCTTTCTTTTTTCTTTTCTTTCTTTTTTTTTTTCTCTTGCCCCTTCGCTTCTTCCATTTATTTTAATTGGATTAGGGTCTAGAAGAACCTGAAGACCTTTCTTTTTCCTTTTTCCTTTTTTCTTTTTTGGTTTTGGGCTTTTTACTATTGGATTTCTTTTTTTTTTTTTTGATTTTTTTTTGGACTATATTTGGTTAATATACCAGCTGGATTCAAAGTCAAAGAGAGCTTGAAGCCTTGGAAATATTAAAATGAGCAGGAAGCCAAAACCATTCGGTGTTTTTGTTTCTACCTCTGCTTCCCCACCACTTGAAGGACAGCTTTTAATTCAGACAATGTTGAAGCAAGATAAGGAACAAGAAAAAGTAAATTTACAGATGATTATGCAAGGAATTCAAGATATTAAGATAAAAATAGATACCATGGATAAAAAAATAGAGAAATCTGATGAAAATTTTAAACAAATGATGGGAAAGTATGAGGAGAGATTCCAAAAAATTGAGGAAGAAGGAAAACAAAGAGAGGAGAAGATTGGAAATATTGACACTAGATTAACAGTGGTAGAACAAGAAAAAAATGGGATGTTGAGGTGGGAGATGGAAAGATCAGAATTTTATCTTAGATTTCAAAATATAGAAGAGGAAAAAGGAGAAAACTTGGCTGTGATAATGATAGAAATATTGGCATATCTTCTGGAAATTACTGAGGAAAAAATGATGGACGGAGTAGATGAGATATACCGAGTTTATACAAGATATGCGATGAGAAATAAACTACCAAAGGAAGTACATATTAGATTTACTAAAAAATCCATCAGAACACAAATATTACAAGTGGCAAGAGAAAAAGCATTGAAATATAAAAACAAAGAGATTGTAGTTTTAAAACAAATACCTAGAAGAGTGAGAGAGATGAGAAGAGAATATCGATTTTTGACCAAAATGCTACTGGAAAATGAAGTGAACTACAGATGGCTGATACCAGAAGGACTAATTTTTACGTGGCAAGAGCAGAGACATAGAATTGACTCGATTGAAAAAGCAGAACTTTTTTATGCAGAATTTTTTGGAAGAAAAAAAGAGGTGGCAGAGAAAGAGATCTCATTAATTGAGCTTCTGGAGGAACAACTGGAGATTGAAAAAGAGAAAGGAGTTGCAGGTGGACAGGTAGACAGTAAAGAACAACGTGAAGTGAGAGCTACGAGAG
>BLBF01020504.1:0-16745 GCA_015471245.1 Laticauda colubrina | reverse complement strand
TTTTAAAAAAACAACAACAAATATATGTATATATATATATATATATATAAAATACAGCTTATTTATATTTTTGTGTGCTTCTGCCGAAACCCAGCAATACTATACTATAATATTCAACACCTTTAAAAATTGAAATACTGATATATCAACCAAGCAGATAAATAATACAGACAATTAATTAATTCCAGACTGTGCATGCCTCTGGTGTGTGTTCTGGTACATAGGTTTTTTTAAAAAAAGCACTCAACATATTAATTATTTGTTTACGGTGACATCTTCAGCATGGTAATGATCCCTGGATGACTTTGATTAAAATGAACAATGTAGACATCATAAGTCAAGATTTCCTGCTGTTTCTCTGCAGAGCCTTCTTGATTAAAGAATGAAGGGTTCTTTTCCCACTAGATTGAAGGCAAACCAAGCAGTTCTTTTCATCTTTGTTACCATGGCAGTTTCAGATATCTTCCCAAGCCAGCATTGAAGATTTTTTTTCTTTGACTTGACCTGTGAGAACTTTAGAACTTCTGCCCTCTGTTGGCAAGAAAAATGTGGCAGAATGGGAGAGAGGCAATTCCAGTAAGCAGGCATGTGAGTTTAAAATGAGACAACGAATATTAAAGGTTTTCTAGGCTAACAAAACTTTGATTTGAACCCTTGCTTTTAAAAACAAATTATTCAAATCCTAGTTCAGGATTCAACACATTTCATCTTGTTCACTATCTTGTGGTAGGATTTCTGGGAAGCTCAGGAAAACATACATAGAACATGAACACTGCCCAGAGCTTCTCTTACTATAACCAGAATTTTTCTATTTCTAGTGCAAAAATGGACTGAATAAACCACCTGTCCCTCAGTGGGAGGCAGACTTAGAACTGGAAATTTCTTTTTTTCCCAGCCATTTAATGCCCTGTCCCACTGGCCGACGGACGCAAAACGTATGCATAAAGGACACAGGGGATGAGCAAAATTTTGGGGGTGGCTCCATCCGTTGTCATCCGCTTCAAAAAGTGGCAAAAATTTGCATAAACAGAATGGAAAAGAACAGAAAGGAACGGATGGGGGTAGGATGTAGCGGGGATATTAAATGGATGTTTGTAGGAAGCCTAGCGGATGACAGCAGATGGAAGCAGATGACAAATCCGCAGGTGTTCTGGGGGAGAATTGCGAAGCGGACACATAGCTGAAGGGGCGGATGCATAGTGGATGACGCGGATGCATCACGGATGCTTATAGAAAGCAAAGTGGTTGCCGCGCAGATATATATCAGATGCAAAGCGTTCACTGCACATGCGGGGACTATGAATTGCATCAGGATGCAGCTCGCATGCAATCAGCATTCAGAGGAAAGATGTGCTGCCACATATATCTTCAAAGAACACCATGGTTTGTCAGTCGGGGAAGAAGAGAAAGCCGGTGCCTATTCGTGCCAGCCCTGGCAAGAAGGACAGAACCAGCATCCCACCCCCTGGCACTGACTCTGAAGCTGCTGATGCTTCTCCTGCTGCTTTTGCTGCTTTTGCTGGTGCTGCTGCTGCTGCTGCTGGTGCTGCTGGTGCTGCTGCTGGTGCTGCTGGTACTGCTGGTGTTGCTGCTGGTGGTGCTTCTTCTGCTGGTCCTGCTGGTGCTTCTGGTATTGCTTCTGCTAGTGCTGCTGCTGCTGCTGATGTTGTGGTGGACCAGCCCCAAGGCCCTCAAAGCCCTGCTGCTCAAGCCCCTGAAAGCCCTGCTGCTGAAGTTCCTGCCAGAGGGAGGAAGAGGAGAAAGGAGAGAGGAAACAGTACACCGTGAGGAGGAGGTGCTGGAATGGCTGAGGGAGAATGAGTACCTGCGGAGAAAGGGCTACAGACTCTATCGTGACACCAAGAAGAAACAGGCAGCTTGGAGAGACAAGGCAGAGAGCCTGGATTACACTGCAGATGTACTCCTGGGATGGTGGAAGCACATGCACACCTGGTATGGCAAGCTACACCTCAAGAAATCTGGGCAGGCCACTGTCAAGCTCACTGACCGGGAGATTTACGTCATGGCCAAGTGCAGCTTCCTGGAGGGTGAGGTCTGCCACCGAGGAGAAGCCCCTCTGACACCCCTCTCCCTCAGACAGCCCACAGACAGACAGTCCTCATCCAGCCAAAAGCCAGCTGCCCTGTCCAGGCAGATGTCTTCGGAGGGCCCCATGGCAGAGACCCCCCCCCAACAGCTGCACTCCCCATGCCAGAGGACTTGGAGGATGACTCACTGCTGTCACAAATGGAGGAAGAAGTGGCAGCCACCAGAGAAAAACGCACCCCCACCCCCATCCCCAGCTCCACAGGATGCAGGCAGAGAGGCACACTGGAGGGCCAGAGCCACACTGTCCTGTTGGAGATCAGGGACGCAATGAGGACCACTACAGAACTTCTCTCTCAGCTGGTCCACTTGGACAGAGGATCCTCCAGCCGCCACACTTTCATCACCTATGTGAGCCACACCTTGAGGGATACGCCCGAGACCCAGTACCAGGTGATGAAAGAAAAGATAACAGCACTTCTGCACAACCCTCAAGACCCAGCTGAACCTGCTCCGACTCAGTCCAGGTCTGCTCCTCCACCCCAGGTGATGGCACAGCCCTTCGATGGCATTCAACAGCCTCTCATCTACCAAGGCTACGACTTGCAGGACTTCCCACAGCAGAAGCAAACCTTCCCAGTCCAGGCCCTGGTTCATCGCACGCCACAGACTCCAGTCCTCACCCAGCTGCAGACCAGACAACCCCACTACACTCCTCCTTCCTCCAGCCCACAGCCAAGCCCGTCAACGGACAATCTGTCATCAGTCTTGGGCCTGACCTCCCAGGTACTTGATGAAGGGCTTCTCAACCTCACGGGATTGAGTTAGCTCTCTGAGAGCTTCCTGAACACACCATCCCCTGTTGTACTCTCGGGGCCAAGCACCCAATTGACACCTCAGACCAGCACTCAAGCCACAGCCACCTGCACAGTCCCTGCCCGCTGAACAGCTGAGACCATGGACATGACTCAGAGTGACTGAGAATGGTGCCAGAGACTGAGTTGTTACTTGTTCAATTTATGTTTGCTTAAGACACTTTACTTGGTTCATTTTGCTTTTTTAATAACGTCATACAGTTTACTTAAGACAGTTATTAATAAAGGTTATCTTTGCTTAACACACTTGGTTCATTTTTTTTACTTAATAAAGTGTTGGTGAAAACTTGAAAAAAAGGTTAAGCCTTTGCATGCTTGTGGGATAGGTAAGGATAGTTGTGGGATAGATAAGGATAGTTGTGGGATAGATAAACCTCCGGTGCAAGCATAATGGGACTGTATGGTCCACCCTCCCAGCTGCCACACATATGGACCCTTTGTATCAATAACAACTTATTCATTGATCAACACATTTCAAAATAAACAAAGCTCTTTATTAATGCCCTATTCATTGCAGGGCCACTCAACATACATGGCACAATCTCATCAGTGTTATGCGACAGCTTCAAGGAAGCATCCATTAACCATTTTTCATCCTGTCTTGCCACTCCACTGCTCCAGCTGGGGAGCTGCACCAGTGTCTCAATAGGTTGCGCTGCTTCTTCCCTTCACTTGAAGCTCTGTTGGGGCCTTGTATATCCACAGTGTCTATTAGGTTTCGTCCCTGCCTCCATTCACCAAGCTCCATGTCCCCATTCCCTTGTTGACAGTCCACAAGTCTGTTCTGCAACACTGGGTAGCGGGTGCGCATGAGATTGTGCAGGATGCAGCAAGCTTCCACGATGCTCCTCACAGTCTCTGGGTCATGCTGCGTGGTGGTGAGAAGTATCTGGAACCTGTTGGCCAGGATGCCAAAGGTGTTCTCCACCATCCGTCTTGCCCTGGACAGCCTGTAGTTGAAGATCCTCTCTTCACAGGGGAGGTATCTTGAAGTGTAGGGCTTCATGAGGTAGGTTCTGAGGGAGAAGGCATCATCACCAATGATGAAGTAGGGCACATCTTGTGTGTCATTAGGTAAGGGGTCTGGATCTGGAAAACCCATGATGAGGTTGCATTCCAGCCCATCCTTGAGGTCACTTGCGTTGTATACCTGGCCTTCTGAAGGTGACCCATTGCCTGAAGCATCGATGTACATGAACTTGTAGTTAGCATCAACCATGGCAAAGAGGATGATACTGAAGAAGCCCTTGTAATTGTAATAAGTGGACCCTGAGTTGGCTGGAGCTTTGCAGGTCATGTGCTTCCCATCTATGGCTCCAACGGTGTGAGGAAAGTTCCACCTCTGATACCACTCTTCTACAAGTTTCCTCCAGCCTTGTTCAGTGGTGGGACACTGGAGGAGCTCCTCCACGTATTCTTCGATGATGGCCTGCACCACTTCTCTGACCACTTTGCTGATGCTGTTGTGTGGCACCCTCCACGCATACTGCATGTTTTTGTATGTGGTTCCAGAGACCAGGTGCCGCAGAGTCAGTGCCACCTTTAGTCTAGGGTCCAGGCTGGGACAGAAGTTGGTGCTCGGCTTGGTCAACCTGGGTCTCAGACGCTGTACAAGTTCATCAAACATGGCTGGTGGCATCTTCATGAAGTGTTGGAATGCATAAGGGTCTTAATTCCTCAGCTCCACCATCAACTGGTCATACAGTCCAAACTCCATTCTTCTGATCCATCTTCGGACCCACACAGGTCTTGGACGTCTCCTTCTTCTCCTTGTGTATAAGAAGTTAAACAGTCTGAACATGGTTTGTTTCTGGTGATGAATGATCACAGCTACCATACGGATTGTGTGATGATCCATGGTGGAGAACAATGGATGATGTGAAAGAGCAAGACCAAGGGTGAAGAGGTCTGTACACCACGGCTGCTGGACTCATACTGAGCTCCAGGTGATTTCCTCCCCCTTTTTATAGGAAATATTGGTTTTCCGCTAGGTGTCCTTCTACATACTCTTGACATATTGCAGTCATCCTAAATATCCCAGATACAAACGTTTTGTCCATTTTGAATCCTTTATATACGAGATGCATCCGCTTACATCCTTTCTATTTCCGTGCTACTAACGCTGTGTGGACGTTACGTGTACCTTTCGTTTCCTCCCTCTTTCCGTTTTCAGCTGCAGTGGATGTGAGTTGCGAGGATGTCCAGAGGATGCCGAGAGGATACATTGGACATTTAACGGATGATAACGACATAGTTTGTTGCCCGTATATTTCGCGGATGTACATAGTACGTGGCGGAAAGTTCATCTGTTCAAAAAGTTTTGTGCAGCTCAAAACTTCTTGTGCGGATGAAATCTCAGTGGACGAATGCTGGAGGGATAGAGGGTATGAAACACGTATTTAGTGAGTACACAATGGATGCATCGCATTTTCCAACGGATGGCAAGCTTTTTTTAATATTTTACATCCTCTTTCCTTCCGTTGGTGCAGTGCGACGGGCTTTAAGTGAAACATTGTGAATGGGTTTTAGAATAAATTCAATAAAGTTCATCAAAGCTATTCCAGGTTCTGCAATAGAGTTTCCAACCATGATGGCATAATTGCCAGCAGCACACAGTGTCATCAAGCAGCAATATGTGTGCTTTGGACTGGGGCCAGGCATAAGTCATTTTCAGTCCTGCCAGGCATTTTACAGACACAGCTTTTTTTGTTTCGTATTCTAGGCATCCTTGGTTTTACAGGCTAAAGGCCCTGTCACACTGCAAAAACGGATGCAAAGAGGAAGCAAAATGGAAAAAAAACCTTGCCATCCATTCTAAAACACGATGTACTCACTGCCTCCATTTTGCTTCCTGTCAATCCGTCCAGCATCCATTTATTGACGTTTCATCTGCTCCAAAGGGACACATATACTGCCTATAAAAAGTGGGAGCAATTCGTCTGCATCTCACTTTCAGACCAGCAGCCCACCAGAGCAGACCTTTGCAGCCTTCATCTGACTCTTCCTCTTCCACAGCATCCAGTCATCTCCACCATGGATTGTGACAAAATCCTTTTGGCAGCCAACATCCTTCTGCATCACTGCGAAACCATCAACAGTCTCTGTGAACTCTACTACGGCAAGAAAAGGAGGCACCCAAAAAGAGTCTGGGTCCAAAGATGGTTAGCCAGAAGAGCACAGTACCAACTTTACGACAAGCTGATGGTGGAGCTCAGGAGCGAAGACACTCGTGCGTTCCAGAACTTCATGAATATGCCTCCAGCCATGTTTGATGAACTTCTGCAGCGCCTGACACCCAGGTTGAGCAAGACAAAAACCAACTTCCCGCCTAGCCTGGAACCTGGGCTCAGGGTGGCACTCACTCTGTGCCATCTGGCCTCAGGGACCCCCTACAGGAGCATGCAGTACGGCTGGAGGGTGCCACCCAGCACCATCAGCTTTGTTGTCAGAGAAGTGGTGCGGGCCATCCTCGAAGAATACAAGGAGGAGCTCCTCCAGTGCCCCACCACTGAAGAAGGATGGAAGAAAGTTGCAGAGCAGTGGTATCAGAAGTGGAACTTCCCCCACACCGTTGGAGCCATCGATGGCAAGCACGTGGCCTGCAAGGTTCCAGCCAACTCAGGGTCCACTTATTTCAACTACAAGGGCTTCTTCAGCATCACCCTCTTTGCCATGGTTGATGCTGACTACAAGTTCATGTACATCGATGTTTCAGGCAACGGCTCATCTTCCGATGCCCAGGTATACAACGACAGTCACCTCAAGTTGGGGCTGGAAAGCAACCTCATGGTGGGCTTCCCAGATCCAGACCCCCTGCCCAACGACACGCAAGATGTGCCCTACTTCATTGTGAGGGATGATGCCTTCTCCCTCTCAACATACCTCATGAAGCCCTACACCTCCAAATACCTCACCCGTGAAGAGAGGATCTTCAACTACAGGCTGTCCAGGGCAAGGCAGGTGGTGGAGAACGCCTTTGGCATCCTGGCCAACAGGTTCCAGGTACTTCTCAACACCATGCAGCATTGCCCACAGAGCATGAGGAGGATCGTGGAAGTTTTCTGCATCCTGCACAATCTTATGCGCACCCGCTACCCAGTCTTGCAGAACAGGCTCGTGGACCTCCAGCAAGGCAATGGGGACATGGAGCCTGGGGAATGGAGGCAAGGGCGAAACCTGATAGACACTGAGGATGTGCAAGGGCCCAACAGAGCCTCACATGAGGCGAAGAAGCAGCGCAACCTTCTGAAAGACTGGTGCAACTCCCCAGCTGGAGCGGTGGAGTGGCAAGACAGGATGGTAGATGCTTAATGGATGCTTCCTTCAGCCTGTCTCATCACACGGATGAGATTGGGCCATGTATGTTGGGTTGGCCTGCAATGAACAGGGAGTTGAATAAAGAGTTGTGTTTATGTTGACTTGTGTGGCTCAATGCTTACATTGTAATTGATAAGGGCCATAGGTGTGGCACCTGGGAGGGTGGACCATACAGTCCCACTATGCAGGCACTGGAGATTTATCTATCCCACAGCTATCTTAACCCATCCCACAGCTATTACCATCCCACAGGTATCCCTGCCCATCCCACAGGTATCCCTTCCCATCCCACAGCTATCTTAACCCATCCCACAGGTATCCCTTCCCATCCCACAGCTATCTTAACCCATCCCACAGGTATCCCTTCCCATCCCATAGCTATCTTAACCCATCCCAAAGGTATCCCTGCCCATCCCACAGCTATCTTAACCCATCCCAAAGTTATCCCTGCCCATCCCACAGCTATCTTAACCCAAAGGTATCCCTGCCCATCCCACAGCTATCTTAACCCATCCCACAGGTATCCCTGCCCATCCCACAGCTATCTTAACCCATCCCAAAGGTATCCCTGCCCATCCCACAGCTATCCTTACCCATCCCACAAGCATGCAAAGGCTAAACCATTTCTAAAAGTTTCCACCCAGACTTTATAGAAAAAAAATAATGAAGCAAGCGTGTGAAACAAAGATAAACTTTATTAATAACAACCTGTAAAGTAAACATGAACCAAGTCAAGTGTCCAAATAAAGTCCAAAAATATCCAGGCAGCCAGTCTCTGGTACTCCTCTTGGTCACTCGGAGGTGTGTGCCCAGTCTAATTTTTAGGGTGCAGGTGCTCTGGAGGTGGGTGCTGCTGCAGTGCTGGTCTGAGGTGCTGATGGAGTGCCTGGCCCCAAGAGGACAACAGGGGACGGTGTGTTCAGGAAGGTGTCGGACAGCTGGCTCATCCCCGTGATGCTGAGAGATCCTTCCTCCATGCCATGGGGTGTCAGCCCCAATACTGAGGACAGATGTACTGAGGCCGGGCTTGGCTGTGGGATGGAGGAAGGAGTAGTGTAGTGGGACTGCCTGCTGTGCAGCGAGGTGAGGAGTGGCGTGGGTGGCATCTGTGGCGTGGCTGGCATCGATGTCGTTGGTGGCATCATTGGCGTGGGTGGCATCGGTGGCATCAGTGGAACAGCTGGCAACGGTGCCACCTGATGACTCTGTGCCTGGCCTGGGAAGGGCTGCTGCCTGTGCTGCTGGACCTCCGGGTAGCTGTATCCCTGGTAGGTGAGGGGCTGTTGGAAGCCTTGGTATGGGAGGGACATCACCTGGGGTGGAGGAGAAGACCTGGACTGGGTGGTAGCAGGTGCCTCTGGGTCTGGAGGGTTGTTAATCAGTGTGGAGATCCTCTCCTTCACCAGCTGGTACTGGGAATACGGCATCTCCTTCAGGGTCTGGTTCAAATAATTGAGGAAGGGCTTGCGGTTGGAGGAGGAGGATTCGATGGGGACCAGCTGAGAGAGGAGACCTATGCTGGTGCGGATGGTGTCCCTGATCTCCACCAGGACCTTGTGGCTCTCCCCCTCCTGCGGTCTGGCTCTCTGCCTTCCTGTGGAGGCGGCGGTGTGGGTGGATGGGACTTCGGCAGCGGTGGACTCGATGTTTCCTTTCTCCCACCGCACCAGGGAGTCCTCATTGCTCTCCACCAAGCTTTCAACACCTGCCCGGGGGTTCTCCGCCGTGGCACGCTCCCCCGAAACCTGCCTGGAGACAGGGACTGACTCTCGGCTGGAAGAGGACTGGGTCACAGCAGGCTGCCTGAGAGTGAGGGTAGACAGATGGGCTCCTGGTGCTGCTCGGTGGCGGATCTCACCCTCCAGGAAGCTGCACCTGGCCATGACGTAGTTCTTTCTGTCCGTCAGCTTGACTGCGGCCTAGCCAGATTTTTTGAGGTGCAGCTTCCTGTACCATGTGTGCATATGTTTCCACCAGCCGAGTAACACCTCCGAAGTGTAGCCCAGACTCTCCGCCCTCTCTCTCCAAGCTGCCTGCTTCCACTTGGTGACCCTGTACAGCCGGTGTCCCTTCTGCCACAGATAGTCGTTCTCTCTCAGCCACTCCAGCACCTCATCCTTGTGCGCTTCCTCAATAAAGTACTGCCTCCTCTCCCGTTGATGCGAACGACTCTTCCTTCCTCTGGCAGGGCCATATGGGCCCTCATCAGAGGGACTTTGAGGTTGTAGGGGCTGCTCCTCCACACCAACAGCAGCAGCAGCAGCAGAATCATCATAATCAGAAACATCACCAGCAGGATCATAATCATCATCATCATCATCAGCAGCAGCAGCAGCAGCAGAATCACCAGGAGGATCAGAATCAGTAGCAGCAGCAGCAGCAGCAGCAGCAAGACCAGGATCAGCAGCAGTAGAGTAAGCACCAGCAGCAGGACCAGCAAGACCAGGAGCACGAGCAGAACGAGCAGGACCAGCAGGACCAGGAGCAGCTTCAGCAGAGTGTGCAGCAGAAGCACCACTGCCAGGAGCAGCCACAGCAGAAGCTCCAGCAAGAGAAGAGCGAGCCCAAGCAGCAGAAGCCCCAGCAGAAGCAGAGTCATGGACATGGGGCGGGAGGGTGGCCCTGTCCCTCTTGCCAGGGATGGCGGCAGGTTGCTGAGCCTTTCACTTCTTCCCCATGGTTGTGGGTTTGCTGGCTGGCAGGAAGGCTGGCAGGAAGGCTGGCAGGAAGGCTGGCACCAAGGCTGGCAGGAAGCCTGGCAGGAAGCCTGGCAGGAAAGCAGGCACCAAGGCTGGCAGGCAGACTGGCTGGCAGGGAGGCTGGAAGGCAGGGAGGCTGGAAGGCAGGCTGGCAGCAAGGCTGGCAGGGAGGCTGGAAGGCAGGCTGGCAGGGAGGCTGGAAGGCAGGCTGGCAGGGAGGCTGGAAGGCAGGCTGGCAGCAAGGCTGGAAGGCAGGCTGGAATGGAGGCTGGCAGCAAGGCTGGAATGGAGGCTGGAAGGCAGGCTGGCAGGGAGGCTGCCCAGGAGGCTGGGAGGCAGGCTTGGAGGCAGGCTTGGAGGCAGGCTTGGAGGCAGGCATGCAGGCAGGGCAGGCAAGGAACTCAAAGTGTCCAGCAGCAGGTCTTTCCTCTGAATGGTGACCTGCTTCCGAGCTGCTTCACTTTATATCCGGGGGACTTGCACAATGCATCCCCCCCGCATGCGCAATTAACGTGCGGCATCCGTTCCGCTTCCGCTGTGCATCTGCTTCATCCGCTGTGCATCTGTTCTGCATCCGTTTTTTCGGTTCTGCGTCCGCTTTTCTGAGACCCCCCGGAAGCCCTGTGAACGTGCCATCCGTTCTGCATCCGCTGGGCTTCCGTTCCGCATCTGCTTTGCATCCGCCCTGCGTCCTCCCCGTGTCCATGTTATCCGCTCCAATTATGCAAATTTTCACCCCTTTTTAGCGCGGATACAACGGATGTAACATTTTTCTCTTCCATTGTGTCCTCTTTGCATCCGTTTTGCAGTGTGACACGGCCTTAAAATCTATGAACTTCGTAACAATATTTTTGATGACGAATAGTCTATTTGTAAAATATTTTTTTGAAACACCCTCATTCTTTTCTAGATTTGAACCTTTTATTTAAAATGACAAAATGAGCATTGTAACAATTGGCTTTATTTCACACATTGACTTTGGGAGTGCGCACCTGTGGAATGAGTCAACCATGGGATAGAAAGACTACAGGTCTCTAAAATTTCTACCTGCTGTACTCAGAACTAATCATTTCCCTAAAGACCTACACCATCCTAACAAGCATCTCTCTGAAGGAATCACTAGAATGATATATTCTGGAGTGTGTGTAATACCTGGATCTACAAATGGTCAACATGATTATCACAAAGTGCACCATCTATCCAGATCACACATATAGTTATAGAGGCAAAGTGTTCCAGTAGTAGGAAATATAGCACCTTCACCCTAAGTCAGGGGTGTCAAACTAGTGGCCCATGGGCTAGATGCATCACACACAGGCCATGCCCACTCTAGCTCCGTGAATGGGAAAAACTTCACAAAATATCACATGATGGCAAGATGACGCCATGAGTTGTCAGCAATTAAATCATAACTTCCCCAGTTACTCTGATATGAATTGGATATATATTTATGGAGAAGTAAGGTTATAATTGGTATGTCACATAAATATTTTCAATTACTATATTTCTGTTACAACTAATAATCTGATACCAAAACAATGTCGCTAAGCAAGAGGATTTAGAGTATAAACATTGCAGAGTCTAAAGAACCTTTTCCTTTATGGACCTATATAGAACTGTATTCTTGAAAGTTTGTCCATTGACTTAGGAGAAGAAAACTTTCATACAGAAAAAATAATAGAAAAATAATAATTTGAATACTAGGACAAATGCCTGAATATTTATCCAGTAAAGCAGTGGTATCCAACCTTTCCAGCTCGGTGAACTGGTGACAGCAGCGGTGGTAGGGGAGAGGGAATGGTTTCACATGTGCACCTGCTCCTTGTGCAAATGGAGCTTTGCATGCTTGTGCGCTTACTTGCTACTTCCACAGTCCAATTCACAAAGAGTTCGGGCCCAATACCCTGCAGTAAAGGAATGGGGCACCATACTGTGAGTGTACACTAATACAGCTCTCACTTATTTTTTGTGGGAAATTTCTGGTACAATGTTTATGGACCATTGTGTTTTGGTATCCATATATTATTATGCCTATAGCTGTGGTGATTATAAGGACAAACATTCAGAATCATTATAAATATATCCGTAACATTAGGAGTATAGTCTTATTTATTATCCAACAACCATTTGTAACCTAGCTAAATCACAGATTTATTATAAATTACAGATGTTGTGTATAGGAATACTTCAAATACTTAAATCCGATTGGCCGAAAAGGCGCAATCAGATTGGCTGTTTAAGTACTGTTGCAATTGGCCGCCTGATGGTGAGAAAGCTCAAAGAGCTGTCATTGGCCGTAAGCCGCAAGCAGCCACCATAAAAAGGGCTGCCGCAGCTCCAGCAAAGCTGCTCTGTTACAAGTCACTAAGAGTTTAATAAAGAGCTGTTTGTTTGGAACTCCTGTCTTGTGTACCTTCTTTTCAGAACAGAACACTGGCGACGAAGGTGGGAACGTCCTAGAAGAGCGAGGCTGAAGCACGTGGCATCAAGAATGGAGCACCAAAATGGCTGGTAGCAATGCACTTCTCGCACCGTTCAACCCAGCCGAAGAAGATTGGGAGTCATACACTGACCGCTTTCTAATGTTCCTGGAAAGCAACGAGCTACAAGAACTAACCGACTAGAGGAAGAGAGCCGTATTCCCCACGCACTGTGGCCCTGTGGTCTTCAAAATGGCCAAGGTGTTAGCCAAGCCGCGGGATGTAAAACAGATGGCATGGCCAGAATTAAACCAAATGCTAAGAGCCCATTACGCACCTGTGGTCTCCAATCTCATTAAAAGACATGAATGTTATAAGCGAGATCAACGAGAAGACGACAGCATCGGAGATTTCATAGCAGCCCTGAGAGATATCGGAGGAGCCTGTGAGTTTCTCAACATGGACGAAGCCATGAGAGACCACGTGGTCCTTGGGTTGAAGGATGTTACACTCCAAAGCAAGCTACTGAACAGACCAAATATCACAGTAGCTGAGGCCATCGCAGAAGCCACTGCCGCTGAAGCAGCCAAGAAATCCTCAGCCACCATGTGCCAAATGAACTCAACAAATCCAGAACCACAGAACCAAACTCGAGAAAAGAAGTTGAAAGGAACACAAAAACAACCCAACGCCACTGCCTACCACAAACACCTCGATTCCCCGAGTGATACTGATGATGACAATAAAGACATCCATAGGCTTCAGTCAGAAAGAAAATGGTGGGAAAAAAGAGGAAGGAGGTGAGAATTCCAGTGTGCTGGATTCAGAGGGGACTACCCACGCTCCGAATGCAGATTCCTGGATGCCATTTGAAGATTTTGTGAAAAACGGGGGCACATTGCAAGGGTCTGCCGGAACAAAAAGAGCTATAGTCCAAAATGCAGCAGCAACCCCCCCCCCCAGAAACAGAGATAGACAACCCAGAAGCCGATGGAGCCAGGAGAACAGAAGCCAGCGAATGAACAACAGAGAAGAAACACACCAAACAATAATCATAGGAAATGCCAGGGTAGCAAACACAAAAAAGGTCCAAATAAACATAAAAATTGAAAGGAAGCCCTGTGAAATGGAAGTAGATTCCGGATCATACCTGTCAATCGTATCATGGAACACCATCAGAAACCTGGTACCAGACATCAAGCAAAGAGAACTGTAACAGCAAAGCCTAATACTCAAAGACTACCAGGGAAACCAAACCCCAATAGTGGGTCTTAGACATTTCCTAATAGAATTCAAAACCCCCACTGAAATACTTCCTCTGACAATAGTCGACTGTGATCGCCCTAACCTGCTGGGAATCGGTTCGAGCCCCTGGGAATCGGAGTGACAGGAATCAACAGCGTCACCGAGACCAATTGGGAGGAGAACCTGCTGAAAGAGTTCCGGGACATATTCGATGGGACCCTAGGCAAGTACAAGGGGACCCCTATAACATTCAGCCAAGACCCTAAAATAGCTTCCATCAGGCTCAAAGCCAGATGCGTTCCCTTTGCCTTAAAGCCGAAAATAGATGAGTAGCTTAACAAACTCATTGCATAAGAGTTGCTCATCAAACTCATCGCAACAGAGCCAATCGACCATGCCAGATGGGAAACTCCCATCATAACCCCTGTCAAACCAGATGGGTCAGTGCGCATCTGTGGTGATTATAAGGCCAACCTCAATCATGCACTACAGCAAAGTGCATACCCAGTTCCAGTAATTCAACATCTGTTGCATTCATTAGGGCGAGGAAATTTTTTCGCAAAACTTGATCTCGCACAAGCATATCAACAGCTGCCAGATGACCCCAAAACTGCAGAAGCACAGACTATAGTCACGCACAGAGGGGCTTTCAAATGCAACAGACTTCAATTTGGTGTTAGCGTTGCCCCTGGCATTTTCCAAAGCCTAATGGAGCACCTTCTAAATGGACTAAAAGGGATCGTTCCCTATTTTGAAGATATATTAGTATCAGGTAAAAACAAACAACAACTAGAGGATAGACTGAGAGCAGTCCTGCAGAGATTCAGGGAAGCAGGGCTTAAAGTCAAAAGAGAAAAATGTCAACTAGCCACTAATCAAGTCGAATTCTTAGGCTATCTTATAGATGAAAAGGGGATACACCCCACTGAAAAGAAAATAAAAGCGATTAAAGACGCACTCAGACCTAAGAACAAAACAGACTTACAGGCATTCTTAGGTCTCATTAACTTCTACAATGTCTTCCTGCCCCAAAAGGGAACCGTAGCAGAGCCATTACATCGACTACTAGATTAAAAAAACTGTCTGGAAGTGGGGCTGCTGAGAACAAGCAGCATTCCAAAATATTAAGGACTTATTAACATCAAACACCGTTTTAATACAATACAGAAACACTCTGCCACTGACGGTCACCTGTGATGCATCACCTTTTGGAATTGGTGCCATACTGAGCCACAAGCTACCAGATGGCAAAGAAGCTCCAATCGCCTTCTATTCCAAAACGCTGTCAAAATCTGAAAGAAACTACAGCCAACTTGACCGAGAAGCCCTCGCCTTCATAGCAGGCGTAAAGAGATTCCATGAATACCTTTATGGTAGGACATTTTCTATCATCACAGACCACAAACCCCTACTAGGAATTCTGGCAGGGAACAAACCAACCCCAAACATCCTATCGCCAAGAGTGACGAGATGGTCAGAATTCCTAGCTGCCTACAATTACACACTCATCCATTGACCAGGAAAAACTATCAACCATGCAGATGCCTTGAGCCATTCTCCACTGCCTGACAAAGAAGGCGACCCAGCTCCCACCGTCACCACTCTTCAGATCGAGACATGGCCAAATCTGCCACTAACCGCAGCAGATGTCGCTAAAGCTACTGCAAAAGACCCGCTGACAGCTCGAATTCTGCATTGGGTAGGTAAGGGCTAGCCGGATGAGGATAGAGGCAAGACTTTTAAACCTTTTCGCACCCAGCAGACTGAACTGTCCCTTGAAAAGGGTTATATACTGTGGGGGGACAGGGTGGTAATTCCAAAAAAATCGCAGGACGAAGTATTGTGCATGTTGCACGAGGGACACCTGGACATAGTAAAAATGAAAGCCCTGGCCAGGAGTTACATCTGGTGGCCAGGGCTGGACAAAGACATTGAGAAATGGGTGGCAACATGCCATGACTGCCAGAAATCAAGGCCTACCCCCCCTCTTGCACCAGTCCTGGAATGGGAAACTCCCAGAGGCCCATGGTTGAGACTCCATATTGATTTTGGTGGGCCAACAAAAGGGAACACTTATTTAATTATTGTTGATGCTTATTCAAACTGGGTAGAGGTTATTCTTATGGTGTTGACAACTTCTGAAGCAGTCATGAAACAATCGAACAAACTTTTTTCTACACATGGACTGCCTGATATAGTAGTTTCTGACAATGGCCCCCAGTTTACCGCTTTAGTTTTTGAACAATACTTAGCTGCACAAGGCATCCAACATGCCCTAACAGCGCCGGCTCATCCGGCTTCAAATGGACCAGCTGAACGCATGGTTCATTATACAAAAGAAGCCCTAAACAAATTGGACACTGGGGACATTCAGGATAGACTAAACAAACTGTTAATAAATTCAGCATATCACCCCTAGCACAACCACTAACAAAAGCCAAGCAGAACTCCTCATGGGCAGAAAATTGCACTCCTACCAAGATAGGTTACTCCCCACCTACCCCTCTGACAGACCTCCTGACTCCTTGAGTAAATACTGCTTCTTTACCATAGGAGACCTAGTCTATGCCAAAAATCTTTCTGGGGACCCATTATGGCTTCCAGCTAGAGTTACACAAATTACAGGGTCCTGGTCATACCGGCTTACACTAGACGACGGCAGAACATGGAAACGGCACATTGACCAGCTTCACTCTAGGACATTGGAATGCAATACTGACCTACCTAGCCCTGAAGCACCACCGCAAATGCCACCCCCAATAAAAAATCCAAAAACAACTGAGGGGGGGGGGAAACACAAAATAATAAAAAGGGGAGAGATGAACCATCAATAACACGACAAAAAATACAATACAAACCCGAATCAGAACCCCCGATAAAACAAAAAGGGCACTTACTCATAGATATCCTCCAGAGAAGAGAACCGGTAGCAGAGAAGCGAAGCGAGGCCTTCCAGGAAGGAGACAGCCAGGCCAGCTCGACCAGCCCAGACAGACCAGGAGAGAGCAGCAGAGCCTGTTAGGGATAACATTGTTCACCCTAACTGGTTTAGGTGAAATAATAACTATGAATCATAGTTAGTGTATGTTAGAGTGTATACAGCTTTAACTGTGGAAATAGCAATTAAAGGAGTGGCTATGAAA
>BLBF01020502.1:0-24317 GCA_015471245.1 Laticauda colubrina | reverse complement strand
ACAATGAATATAAATGGACTTAACTCAGCTGTTAAAAGAAGGAAAACTTTTCACAAATTAGAGAAATTAAAATTTGATATAATTTGCTTACAAGAAGTTCATATTAAAAAGCAACATGAGCATTTGTTAGTACAGCCAAAATTAGGGAAAATATTTACTTCTTTGATTCAATGTAAGAAAAGAGGAGTGGTTCTCTACATTAAAGAAGATATTCTAGCAAAACTGATCTACACGGATGAAGATGGAAGAGTATTAATGGTGGAAATAATGGATAATAATAAAAAAATACTCTTGATTGCAATTTATGCCCCGAATGATAAACAAGAAGAGTTTTATAAAAAACTACATATGGAAATAATTAGACTGGACTATGTTAACATAATCATGATGGGAGACTTTAATGGAATTGTGGACAATAAATTGGACTATATAACAACAACAACAAAACAAAATAGAAAGATTCTCCCTAAATCTTTTTTTAAAATGACAGATGAATTAACCTTAAAAGATATTTGGAGGGAAAGAACTAAACTAAACAATATACTTTTTATTCTAATAGACATTTATCATGGTCCAGATTAGATATGATTTGGATCTCAACAGAATTAATATCTACTACAAGAAACAAATATTGAAATAAGTACTTGGGCAGATCATAGTCCAATGACAATTAAATGGAAGGGACAAAAAAAAAGATCGAGATGGACATTAAACAATACTATTTTAAAGGAGAAAGATTTTATACAATGGATGGAGAAGGAATTGGTTTTTTTTTTTTAAAGAAAATAAAAAAGAAGATACTTCAATACAGAATGTTTGGGATACAATGAAGGCATATGTAAGAGGTTTGATAATAGACTATACAAGAAAAAAGAATATTAGGAAAAGACAAACCTCCAAGGCCTTGGAAGATGAATATATAAGACTTGAAAAAGAACTACAGAAAATACCACAGAAAAAAGATATTAAATTGAAACTGGATGTAATTAAGCATAAAATGGAATTAATAGAGAAAGAAGAACTGGCACAGAAAATTAGAAATTCTAAACAGAATTATTTTGAAGATGCAAATAAACCAGGTAGATGGCTAGCATATAAACTGAGAAAGGAGAAGGAATCAAGAAAAATATTGAAACTAATAGATGATCAAGGTCAAGTTTGTTGTGGTAATAAGGAGAAAAAGGAAATTATTCGAGATTATTATGGACAACTATATAATCAAGAGAATATTGATGAGAAAAAAATTAAACAGTATTTACAGAATGTTAACTTACCGAAGATACCTAAAGAGACTGAAGAAATGTTAGAAAGCAATATAACAATGATGGAACTAAATGAAGCATTTAAAAGACAAAATAATGGGAAAGCACCAGGTCCAGATGGGCTTCCGGCAGAATTCTATAAAAAATTTCAAGAATCATTGAACACTCCATTGTTAGAAATTATGAATGAAGTTATGTTAAAAAAGATGACACCCAAAACATGGTCAGAGGCATATATTACACTTATTTTAAAGGAAGAGGCTGACCCGTTGCAAATTAAGAACTATAGACCTATTTCCTTATTGAATGCAGATTATAAAATCTTTGCTTCAATCTTAGCAGAAAGACTGAAAAAATATTTAAATAATTTTATTCATCCAGATCAAAATGGATTTCTACCAAAGAGACAAATTAGAGACAACATGAGAGTAATTTTGGATACCTTGGAATACTATGAGGCTCATCCTGAAAAACAAATGGCTTTGATATTCCTAGATGCTCAAAAGGCATTTGACAACGTGAACTGGAGATTTATGTTATTATTATTGGAACAGATGGGCTTTGCCAGAAAATTTATTCAAGCAATAGAAGCCATATATAATAAACAGACAGCAAAGGTAATGATGGAGGGAGAATTTACAGATCTTATTAATATAAGAAGAGGTACAAGACAAGGATGTCCCCTATCTCCTTTGTTATTCGTATTAACTTTGGAAGTGTTGAATAGAAATATTAGAGATGACAAAAATATAAAAGGAATGAAAATTAAAAAGGAAGAATTTAAACTACAAGCTTTTGCTGACGATTTAGCTTTTATTCTGGAAGACCCATTAGAAACCGCTCCAAAATTATTGGAAAAGATAGAGACATATGGTGAGATGGCTGGCTTGAAAATAAATAAAGATAAAACAAAGATTTTGACAAAAAACATGTTATTGAGACAAAGAGAAGAACTGACAGATCTTTTGAAAATTCAAATTACAAACAAGGTTAAGTATCTGGGGATATATTTAACAGCAAGATGTAGCACATTAAAAGAGAATAATTATATTAAACTCAAACAACAGATAATTACAGATTTGAAGAAATGGGAAAATTTACAATTGTCATTAATAGAGAGAATTTCAACAATTAAGATGAATATTTTACCTAGAATTTTATTTCTCTTTCAAACAATACCAATTAGACTTGGAAAAGACTACTTTGAAGATTTAAATAAAACTATGTTGAAGTTTATATGGCAAGGTAAAAAAGCGAGAATAAAGTTAAAACTTTTGCAAGATGCTAGAAATAGAGGAGGTTTTGGCCTGCCTAATTGGGAACTGTATTATCAAGCTGCAAGATTGATGTGGGTCAAAGAATGGATAACATTAAGAAAACATAGATTGTTGACATTAGAAGGACATGATTTACTGTTGGGCTGGCATGCTTTTTTATGGTATAAGGGAACTAAAACACAGGGGTATTTCAGAAGACATTATATACGGGAGTCTTTGTGGTTAAATTGGGAGAAGATAAAAAAACAATGTTACTTGAAAATTCCAGTTTGGTTATCGACTATTGAAGCATTTTCCTATCCTATGATCTATAAAAAGGAACAAACAGTTAGATATGGGGAACTGTTGGATGAAAAGGGTGGACTTAAAACGATCCAAAATTTAGAGGAACAAGGTATAAGGATGAATTGGTTTTCATATGCGCAAATACACTCAAGATATCTTGAAGATTTTAAAACGGAAGGATTCTATGATAAACAGACTGATTTAGATAAGATATTGATGGGTACTGATGAGAAAGTGATTAAAAAGTTACATGGTTATTTATTGGGAATTAAGCTAGAGGAAGAACAAGTTAAGGAAACTATGATTGCTTGGGGGAAGAATTTTGGATATGGAATTGATTTAGAACAATGGCAAAAATTGTGGTCTCAAAATTATAAAATGACAATGTCAATAGCATATAAAGAAAACTTGTATAAAATGTTTTACAGGTGGCACCTTCCCCCGACAAGAATAGCAAGAATGTTCAAGAACAAATCTGAAAAATGTTGGAAATGTCATCAGATACCTGGCTCATACTATCATATGTGGTGGACTTGTGAGAATGCCAGAAAATATTGGACTAAAATTCACATGTGGTTGGAAAAAATGACAAAGAGACACATAGACTTGAAACCAGAGATCTTTTTATTGGGAATTTTATTTGATATATATAATAAAGACTTGAAATACTTGATTGTAAATGTATTAACGGCGGCTAGGATTGTATTTGCTAAAAACTGGAAGAATGAGAAAATGCCATTGCAGGAAGAAATTATTGAGAAAATATTGGAATGTGCTGAGATGAGTAGATTGACATTTGAAATTAGAGAACAAGAAGATAAACAATTTTATGCAATTTGGGTTTTTTTTTATCAATGGTTAGATGATAAAATACAATAATAGAGCATTAATATTATATATATGAAGGGTTTTTAGGATTGATTTGTTATGATTATATGATAAGTTATAGAATAAACTGTTTGAAGTATTGTTATCTCACAAAGCATGAATGATTAAAAGTATAGTCAGAAAAAGATTTTTTTATTTTTTTTTTAGTAATATTAGAATATGGATTGACAATATGAGTGGTTATGCAATATAATTGTAATTGACATTATAAAATGAATGCACAAAACTGATGAACCAACCGATACACCGGAAGTATATATGAGAGTAGATGATTTTAATGTTTTGTACGTTTGTCTGTTTGTAGAAAATTAATAAAAATTAAAAAAAAAAAAAAAAGAAAAGGAACGGACGGGGATAGTACGTAGCGAGAATGGTAAGTGGATGTTCGGAGGAAGCCCAGTGGATGGAAGTGGATGATACATCCGCAGGGCTTCCGGGGGAGAATAGTGAAGTGGACATGTAGCGGAAGGAGCGGATGCATAACGGATGATGTGGATGCATCACGGACGCCTATAGGATGCATAGCGGATGCGTAGCGGATGCAAAGCGGTCACTGTGCATGCGGGGAGGATGAATTGCGTAGCTCCGCGGATACAAAAGGATGCAGCTCGCAAGCAGTCACCATTCAGAGGAAAGACCTGCTGCCAGAGACATCTTGAAAGAACACCATGGTTCATCAGTCAAGGAAGAAGAGAAAGCCTGTGCCTACTCATGCCAGCCCTGGCAAGAAGGACAGAACCACCACCCCACCCCCTGGTGCTGACTCTTAAGCTGCTGGTGCTTCTGTTGCTGCTGCTGGTGGTGGTGGTGGTGTTGCTGCTGCTGGTGCTTCTCCTGCTGGTGCTGCTGCTGCTGGTGCTTCTCCTGCTGCTGTTGCTGGTGGTGCTTCTCCTGCTGATGTTGCTGCTGCTGGTGCTTCTCCTGCTGCTGCTGCTGCTGGTGCTGCTGCTTTAGTGGACCAGCCCCAAGGCCCTCAAAGCTCTGCTGCTGAAGGCCCTGAAGCCCTTGTCAGAGGGAGGAAGAGGCAAGGCAAGGAGAAGGGAGAGAGGAAACAGTACTCAATTTCCAAGGAACATGAGGAGGAGGTGCTGGAATGACTGAGGGAGAACGAGTACCTGTGGAGGAAGGGCCACAGGCTCTATCGCTACACCAAGAGAAATCAGGCAGCGTGGAGAGACAAGGCAGAGAGCCTTCAGATGTACTCCTGGGATGGTGGAAGCACATGTACACCTGGTATGGCAAGCTGCACCTGAAGAAATCTGGCCAGGCCGCTGTCAAGTTCACTGACCAGAAGACTTTTGTCATGGCCAGATGCAGCTTCCTGGAGGGTGAGATTCACCACCGAGGAGCAGTCCCTCTGTCAACCCTCTCCCTCAGACAGCCCACAGACAGCCACTCCTCTTCCAGCCAGGAGACAGCTACCGTGTCCAGGCAGGTGTCTTTGGAGGGCCCCATGGCAGAGACCCCCCCGACAGCTGCACTCCCCATGCCAGAGGACGTGGAGGATCCCCTGTCTCAAATGGAGCAAGAAGAAGCAGCAGCCAGAGACCAACCCACACCCAACCCCAGCTCCACCTCCACAGAAAGCAGGCAGAGAGGCAGACTGGAGCACCAGAGCCACACTGTCCTCTTGGAGATAAGGGACACAATCAAAACCAGCACAGATCTTCTCTCTCAGCTGGTCCACAGTGATATATCATCCTCAAACCGCAAGCCCTTCATCACGTACGTGAGCCAGACCCTCATGGACCTGCCCAAGGCTCAGTACCAGGTGATGAAGGAGAAGATCACAGCACTGCTTCACCAACCTCCAGGCCCAGCTGAACCTGCTCTGATTCAGTCCAGGACTGCTCCTCCACCCCAGGTGATGTCACAGCCCTTCCACGGCTTTCAACAGCCCCTGACCTACCAAGGCTACGAGTACCAGGACTTCCCACAGCAGAGGCATCCCTTCCCAGTCCAGGCCCATGTACATCGTACACCACAGACGCCTCACCTGACCCAGCTGCAGACCAGACAGCCCCACTACACTCCTCCTTCCTTCACCCAACAGCCAAGCCCCTCAACAGAAAATCTGTCATCAGTACTGTGCCTGATATCCCAGGTCCTTGAGGAAGGGCCTCTCAACCTCATGGGACTGAGTCAGCTCTCTGAGAGCTTCCTGAACACACCACCCCCTGTTGTACTCTCGGGCCAGGCACCCCAATGGCGCCTCAGACCAGCATTCCAGCCACAGCCACCTCCATAGTCCCTGGCCGCTCGACAGCTGAGACCATGGACATGCCTTAGTGTGACTGAGAATAGTGCCAGAGACTGAGTTGTTACCTGTTCACTTTATCTTTGCTTAAAGACACTTTACTTGGTTCATTTTGCTTTTTTAATAAAGTCATACAGTTTACTTAAAACAGTTGTTAATAAAGGTTATCTTTGCTTCACACACTTGGTTCATTTTATTTACTTAATAAAGTGTTGGTGAAAATTTTGAAAAAAGGGTTAAGCCTTTGCATTCTTGTGGGATAGGTAAGGATAGTTGTGGGATGGGTAAGGATAGTTGTGGGATGGGTAAGGATAGTTGTGGGATGGGTAAGGATAGTTGTGGGATGGGTAAGGATAGTTGTGGGATGGGTAAGGATAGCTCTGGGATTGATATACCTCCAGTGCAAGCATAGTGGGACTGTATGGTCCACCCTCCCAGCTGCCACACATATGGCCCTTTTTTTATCAATAACAATTTATTCATTGATCAACACATTTCAGAATGAACAAAGCTCTTTATTAATGCCCTATTCATTGTTGGGGCACTCAACATACATGGCACAATCTCATCAGTGTTATGAGACAGGCTGAAGGAAGCATTCATTAAGCATCTACCATCCTGTCTTGCCACTCCACTGCTCCAGCTGGGGAGTTGCACCAGTGTTTCAGGAGGTTGCGCTGCTTCTTCCCTTCACGTGAAGCTCTGTTGGGGTGTTGCACATCCACAGTGTCTATCAGGTTTAGTCCTTGCCTCCATTCACCAGGCTCCATATTCCCATTGCCTTGTTGACGGTTCACAAGCCTGTTCTGCAACACTGGGTAGCGGGTGCGCATGAGATTGTGCAGGATGCAGCAAGCTTCCACGATGCTCCTCACAGTCCCTGGGTGATGCTGCATGGTGGTGAGAAGTACCTGGAACCTGTTGGCCAGGATGCCAAAGGCATTCTCCACCACCTGTCTTGCCCTGGACAGCCTGTAGTTGAAGATCCTCTCTTCATGGGTGAGGTATCTGGAACTGTAGGGGCTTCATGAGGTAGGTTCTGAGGGAGAAGGCCACGATGAAGTAGGGCACATCTTGTGTGTCATTGGGTAGGGGGTCTGGATCTGGAAAACCCATGATGAGGTTGCGTTTCAGCCCATCCTTGAGGTCACTGGCATTGTATACCTGGTTGTCTGAAGCTGACCCATTGCCTGAAGCATTGATGTAGATGAACTTGTAGTCAGCATCAACCATGGCAAAGAGGATGATACTGAAGAAGCCCTTGTAGTTGTGATAAGAGGACCCTGAGTTGGCTGGAGCTTTGCAGGCCACGTGCTTCCCATCTATGGCTCCAATAGTGTGGGGAAAGTTCCACCTCTGATACCACTGCTCTGCAACTTTCCTCCAGCCTTCTTCAGTGGTGGGGCACTGGAGGAGCTCCTCCACGTATTCTTCGATGATGGCCTGCACCACTTCTCTGACCACTTTGCTGATGGTGTTGTGTGGCACCCTCCAGGCATACTGCATGTTTCTGTATGTGGTTCCAGAGGCCAGGTGGCGCAGAGTCAGTGCCACCTTCAGTCCAGGGTCCAGGCTGGGATGGAAGTTGGTGCTCGGCTTGGTCAATCTGGGTCTCAGACGCTCAACAAGTTCGTCAAACATGGCTGGTGGCATCATCATGAAGTGCTGGAATACACGAGTGTCTTCATTCCTCAGCTCCACCATCAGCTTGTCATAGAGTCCAAACTCCACTCTTCTCCCGATCCATCGTCGGACCCACACAGCTCTTGGACGTCTCCTTCTTCTCCTTGCATAGAAAAGGTGAAACAGTCTGAAGAGGGCTTTGTTCTAGTGTTGAATGATGGCAGCTACCATAGGGAGTGTGTGATGATCCATGGTGGAGATCAATGGAGGATGTGGAAGAGCACGACCAAGGGTGAAGAGGTCTGTACATGGCTGCTGGACTGATCGTGAGATCCAGGTGATTTCCTCCCCCTTTTTATAGAAAATATCAGTTTTCCACTAGGTGTCCTTCCACATATTCTAGGCATTCTCCAGACATCCTAAATATCCGAGATACGTCCCATATAGAAACGTTTTGTCCATTTTAATGCTTTATATATGAGATGCATCCACTTACATCCTTTCTATTTCCGTGCTACTAACGCTGTGTGGACGTTCCGTGTACCTTTTGCTTCCTCCCTCTTTCCACTTTCAGCTGCAGCAGATGTGAGTTGAGCAGATGTCCCGAGGATGCCAAGAGGATACAGATGACAACGGATGTAGAACATTTGTTGCCTGTATGTGTCACGGATGTCGATCGTACGCGGCAGAAAGTTTATCCGCTTAAAAAGTTTTGTGCAGCACAAAACTTTTTGAGCAGATGAAATAGCAGTAGATGGATGTTTGATGGATAGAGCGTATGAAACACATACGCAGTGAGTACACAACGGATGCATCACGTTTTCAAATGGATGGCAAGCTTTTTTGTCCATTTTACATCCTCTTTGCATCTGTTGGTGCAGTGGGACCTGGGCTTTAGTAGCAGTAACTGGGAGAGGGATCTTGAAGTCTTTGACAACTAGCTAAATGTGAGCCAGCAGTATGCAGCAGCTGCCAAAAAAACTAATGCAATCCTAAGTTGCATTAACAGAGGGACACAATCAAGATCAAGTGAGGTACTCATACGAATTTATAAAGTGTTAGTAAGACCACACTTAGAGTACTGCATTCAGTTTTGTTCACCATATTATTAAAAAGATGTTGTGACTCTAGAAAAAGTACAGAGAAGAGCAATCAGGATGATTAGAGGACTGGAGACGAAGACATATGAAGAATGGTTACAGAAACTGGTCTAGTGAAGAAAAAACCCAAGAGAGACAGGATAGCAGTCTTCCAATATTTGAGGGACTGCCACAGAGAGGAAGGGTTCAAGCTATTTTCTGGAGCTCCTATAGGCCAGACAAAGAATAATGGATGGAAACTGAAGAAGGAGAGATTTAACCTGGAAATAAAGAGAAACTTTCTGACGGTGAGAACAATCAACCAATGGAACAACTTGCCTTCAGAAGTTGTGGCAGCACCATACTTGAGACTTTCAAAAAGAGATTGGACTGCTATTTGTCAGAAATGGTATACAGTCTCCTGCTTGGGCAGGGGGGTTGAACTAGATGACCAATAAGGTTTCTTCCAACTCTGATTATCTGTTATCTGATGATAAATGAGGATAGAGTAAAATACTGATGATTCAGAATGTATGAACTGCAGCATTCTGGACCCAGACCAAGGGACAGGCTGAGGTGTTATCTGCTCTTGCCAGCAAGCTGCTATGGCACATTAAATGTGAGGGCATACCAGGGCATGAACTAACTGCTTAGCCATATCAGTAGTTATGAACAGATGGATCTTGGCAACATTCTTTAAACAGATATTTCATATTTTAACAAGTTTTTGCATAAAATATTTTAAAGATTTTGAAGTTCAATTTAAACTCCTAGGTTTCTCATAACCAGTGAGACTCACAGCTGGCAACCTTGTAAACCAAAGTGAGAAACAAGAATAGGTGAAATGGTATGAGTGTATGGAATAGAATATTCTCCGTTTCTTTTCTGATTTATGTAAATCACTAGGAGACCATTCAGTAAAAACTATGTAGATAGTTTGAAAGAGGTGCTGATATTATATAATTAAAAATGAATAAGTCTTAAAATAATCATGCAAACTAGGAAGAAGAAATTAGAGAGCCTAACAAAAGAGTATATAAAAGAATAAAACAGGATCCACCATTGAGCCCCAAGGAAGTGATAATGATAATGAAAAAGACCAAGAAATCGAACCACTCCACAAAACTGAGGAAGTTCTGTGTGATACAAAGTATTGGGACCACTTAAGTGGCATACATGCATGGCCAAAATAAGTTAACTGTGGTAATTATATCTGAGAAATTGTCTTTAAATAATACTCAACAAAACTCAGTACTGTCAAGACTCCTGTTCTCTATTTAAGTAGATTCTTTTTTTCAAAGTTACCATATTTCAGGGGTGTCAAACTCAAGGCCTGTGGGCTGCGTCTGCCCTGTGGGGTGCTTAGATTGCCCCATGGGGCCACCCTAGAAACAGTAAAGGGCCGCCTTGCTGTGCCTCTGCCAGTGAAAACAGAGCTCCATTTTCATTTTGGCACATCCAAAAATGAAGTTTGGGCCACCACAGGTGCCCTCGACACAAGTGATGTCAAGCTGGCCACGCCCACCCCAAACACATGACCCTAATGCAGCCCCTCCCAATAAAATCTATGAGTTTGACGCCCCTGCCATATTTCACATATTTCATTCAAGTTTCTACCCCATCCCAATTTTCTTTAGTCACTTTTGACTCTGATTGCTTCATCTGAGAGCTCTCTTTATAGGGCTGTTTATCTGTTGTACCAGATATTTTGACTGAATTTTCACTTTGCCATCTCCTGCAATGCCCCCAAAGGCTTATTTATCTATTTTGCTGGAGAAAACACTTTTTTGTTGCTTCTAGATTATGGTCGCAGATACTGTATGAAGATAGCATGAAAGTGCTTTTCATTTTCAGAAAAGTAATGATCTCTCTCTTCAACCTTTAACTAATAATAATGTTAGTAATAATGCTTTTTTTAAAAAAAAATACTTGTTTTTAATCATGTGTATTGTAGTTAAATTGTTAACTGCCAAGGGTAATATGGCAGAAAAAGAAGTTCAGATGTAAGGCAATACAGTATAAACTATATTCATAAAATGAGTCATTAGACTGATTTACTATGAGCAAAAATTGCAATTGAATCATCAAAATCCATTTCAAAATGTGACAACTATCAACCAATAGAATTAAGGAATGGGACTCTGAAATTTGTTGCTTCACTTCTAAATATCTAGAAAATTTTTGATGAATGATTTCCTTAATATGAGATTTTCTTCTTTCTTGGTTTTGAGTATTCTGCAGACTAAATGTAATTTCTTGCAAAGCCTTCCAGCTGTGTGAATGTTTTATTATCTTGTAGTCATTGCGTACCTAATTGCCTCTTGAAATTAACTCTTTGAACATGGATATTTTTATTTTACCAAGTAATTATCTTGTGTCCACATGGTCTCTAAGAATAAAGTATGCTATAATTTATTCAGCCCAGAACTGTGCATTTTAATCATACCTCTAATAGCATGGGAAACATTAGCATGTCTAAAAAGCAATAAGACAGTGATGTTAGCATTCACTGATCACTAAGAAGCATCTGTATTAAAAATCTGGCATATTATTGCTTAAGATAGGATTCATATATGTTTTAAATAACTAAAATGCATGTGATTTTTTTTAGTAGATGAGAAACTATAACAGGAAAATTATCTGTGTTGTCTCTGTTGTAAAAGACATTGGTGTGCTTCCTCCAAGACCTTGGAAGAAGCTTGAATGGATCAGTTTATTTAGCTATGTAATAATGACTCTGTCCTTGAACATAACAACCTGTCTTATAAGAAGCCAATTTATTGTCTATCAACTCAATATTGTTGATGCTGTCTGACAGTGACAATGGAAGGCATATTCCGTTTCCCATTGTTCAGTGATAGATAGGATCTACACTAATTAGCGATCAATTGTTGAAGATAGGGCTTTATTGATAGGAGCCTGGAAGTTATCAAAAATTCAAATGCAGAAATATTGTTTGCATTCACAGGGTGGGGGTGGCAGGAGTCCAGAAAGGTAACCTGGTTTATTTAGCAGAACATATTCCTAGGTACAGAAAGGAACCTATTATTTATTTATTTATTTATTTATTTGTCAAAAGTTTACAATGCAACAGAAACAAGAATAAACATAAATTTAAATACAAGAAATAGGAAAATTGGGGACAATGGGAGAGGGGTGGTAGGCACGATTGTGTGTTTATGCACACCCCTTACAACCTTTCTTGTCACAGTTGTTAAATGAATCAATGCAGTTATTAAGGTAGTAACAAGGTTGTTAAGTGAATCTGATTTCCTCATTGACTTCACTTGTCAAAAAGTCATAAAATCATATGGGACACTGCAAAAAGGTCATATACAGAAGTCAGGTGCTAAGGGTCTGAATCAGTGGTGGGATTCAAATTCTTTTACTACCAGTTTAGTGGGTGTGGCTTGATGAGCGTGGCAGGGGAAGGATACTGTAAAATCTCTAGTCAGATGGTATTTGCCAGTTCTCCGAACTACTTAAAATTTTCACTACTGGTTCTCCAGAACTGGTCAGAACCTACTGAATACCACCTCTGATCTGAATTTTGATCACATGACCATGGGGATGTTACAATGGTTGTAAGTGTGAAAAACATGATAACTCACTTTTTTCAGAGCTGTTGTAACTTTGGTCACTAAATGAATGGTTGCAATTTCAAGGACTACTGTACATACATGAATCTGGAAATAAGGAACATTATTGCTAAAAATTAACAGAGGGGGGCAAAAATATATGAAATTATTTTAAAACTTAGGAAATATCTACCTTTTAGATTATGAAGAAAGGAATAGGTTGCCTAGGTTTTTTTTAATCCTGAAAGTGAATTATTGCTATTGTTAGGAATGATAGTCACCTAACAGTTGGGTTCGCAATATATAAACCAGGATAGTCATTTAATACTGTTGTATCTTTAAAAGAATGTTGTAATTGTGATTGGCTGAGGTTCCTCCAATGGCCATAAGATGGAGCCAGAATCCTGGTTTGTTCTTTTTTGCATTTCCTTTGCTTTCTTTTTGCCTTGTGCCTGATCGTTATTCTGCTTGAATTGCTGTGAGTCTTGAATTGCTGTGAGTAACCATTCACAAACTCCATTGACTGAACTTTGTTTATGATACTGGTAAAGAAAAGGACTTCGTTTTTGGATTATCCCTGGACTGATTATTTTGAATACCAACTGCTCTAATCACATATGATTTAGACTGTTTGTTGGACTTTGTTTACCCATTTACAGGAAGTAAAACATACATTTTACTATTCAGTGTATCTGTGTGCTGGTTGTGTGTTATTCATCACCACTTTCACTGTTTCTCTGAGTACACTCATTCTCCTAACAGGGAATACCTCAACACTGGTTCTGGGCCCAGACTCAGAAAACTGACAGTGTACCGTATACAGACAGATGTCTATTGTTTAATCATGGGTTACTGTCCTGGTAAAGATGGTACAAGACACATGAACAAGTCTATCACTGATAACCCAGTTGGATGGAACAAACTATATTTCCATGTCTATGAAGTGCAGTCTACTTCTGTATAGGGAATGGCTATGGGCTGCAGTTCAGAATCCACCAGATGTAAATGCTTGGGATCCAGATGATGAGGACGATGCCAAAAAGTTAGCTGACTTTAAATGGAACAACGAATGAGCTCTTTGTGTAATTAGACTAACACTGAGTGACCAGCAGCTAGTCCATATTTATGGAGAAGAGTCTGCTGCTTGGGAGAATTTGTTGGGAGAATTTGAAGAGGATTTATGTTTGTGACAGTGTAGGTACACACATACATCTTACATGTAAACTGTTTAGAGCATGTCTTCTGAAAGGTGGAGATATGTTAGCTCATTTGTACTTTATGAAAAGAACTTTTCAAGAAACATGAAAAGGAACTGATTTTTTCAGAGCTGCATCAGGTTTACAACATTCTTTCCTCATTGGATGAAAGTTATGATGATTACGTATCTTCACTGGAACTCCTGACTAGAAATGAACTGATATTGACTGACATAACCAGACAGTTGTTAGAAGAGACAAGAAGAAGGCAGGATAGAGGCCAACTGAGGGAGAAACAACCACAAGAAGAGGATTTGTTTTCAACTACCTATGTTGTTAGGAAATGTTTTTCTTGTGGAGCTAGGGGACATATAGCTAGATTCTGTAAGAAGGGCAAACAACAGAATACTGGTAATAACTAGAAGGCTAAGAAGAATGTTAATTTAGCAATGTCTAGCAATTCAACTGTAAACCATGATTTATGGGTAGTTGATAGTGGAGCATCGCAGTGCATTAGTAAAAATAGAGGTTTGTAAAGATGTCCACGAGTATGCAACATGTATCATGAGCAAAATGGATGGAAGATGAAAGCATCTGGTGAAGATACCGCATATTGTTCATGTGTAAATGAGCATTTCCCTATTATATGTACCTAAACTGAAATTTAATTTGTTATCAGTACGGGCTTTAGTTAATCTTGGTTATGTAGTAACCTTTAGGGGAGATAACTGTATAATAGAGAAAGAGGGTAAAAGTGTTACTGCTAGTTTACAGAATGATTTACATGTAATACATGACAAATTGCAGATGGCTAACTCAGTTTATTACAATGTTAAGCCACATGACAATGTATAAATTTACTGCATAGACATCTAGGGCACATTAATTTCAAAATGCTGAAATAAACTGTTAAATTGACAGAGGAAGTAAAATTAAAACCCTGTAGCAAATACTTAAAAGTGTAATGTTTTAAGTACTAAATGCCTGTAATCAGGAGAAAAGTAAGGTTACTCCTGCAAACAGACTGAATGGGTTTAAGACCAAAGAATCTTTTGAGGTTGTTTTTGCTGACAAAATTGGTCCTAAAACACCCAGTTTGGGAGGTGCCTGCTATGTTTTGAGTATAATGGACCATTACTCATGGTACGGTTTCTGTTATCTAATGAAAAACAAAACAGAAACATTCCAACATTTCTTTAATTGGCTAAGATTTGCAGAAAAGAAAATGAGACATAAGATAACTACTTTAGTTACAGGTAAGGGGACTGATTTTATTAATAATAGATTCCAAACGATGTTGAAATTGGCTGGTATCAAGCATAAGAGTTCTGCACCTTACAGGTCACAACATAGCTCGTTTATAGAACAAAGAGGGCAACGTTACAAGCCATGGCTTGCACTATGTTATCTGATTCAGATTTGCCTGAAACACTGTGGGGTGAAGCCATAATCTGTACCAACCATGTGTTAAACGATGTGGTGCATACAACAACTGGTGAATTGCCATTCATTCGTTGGCATGGCAGAAAACCAAATTTAAGTTATCTACACACATTTGGAGCTCCAGCATGGGTGCATATTCCCTCGCAAGTAAGACTGAAAGGGCAACATAGAGCTAGGAAATTATTTTTTGTATGTTATGAGGCCAACCATAGATTGTTTAGATTCTGGGCTCCAGGCACAGCTAATGTTTACTGTAGTGCTAGTGCTAAATTTCTTGAGCACATTGGGTGGTATAAACTAGAACAGGAATCCAACAATGATGTTGTTATTGACATCCAAGTAGTCCCTAACGAGATAGTTAAACCATCAATAGCCATTAAAAAGGAAGAACAGGCACACGAGGAGGTAGAAGAACAGGAGCAGGTGGAACATGAGAGTCCACTAATAAGCCCTGAGCTGCCTAGAAGTTCAACCTGTATAACACAACCACCAGATAGATATTAGGCTAGTATAACATGCCAAGTAAATATAGTTCCTATTAACTACCGTGTTTCTCACATTATAAGGCTGGGCCTTATATTTTTTTGACCCTCCAAAAAATGGCTAGGCTGTCTTTTCAGGGGTGATTTAACTCCCCCCCGTGCATCCTCGGGTGAGCAGGCGGCGACGTCTTGGGGTTCGGGAGACCTTTTCCTTCTCCCTTGCTGCCATGGCATTAGAAGAATGCCACGGTGTTTGGCGCAGCCACGTGCAGCCAGTCAGGGCTCCTCCCTGCAACTGGAGCCCTGAGGACAAACTTGGCTTCAGGCACTCCTGTCACCGCATTCTGAGGGAAGGCGCTCACCCAAGAGGATCTTTCCCTCTCTCTTCCCGCAATGTCTGCGCTGCGATTGAGGAGAAGGAGGCTGCAGCCAGTTCCTTCTGCTTGCTGAGAGGTGAAGAAGCCGCGGCTTTGCACAGCAAGCATAACGCTGCTAACCCGGGTGAGATTTGGGAACGAGGGGCAGGAGGAGGCATGCATGCACCCGTGACTCGCTTTCCCAGCTCTGCCCAGCCCGCACGGCTCTGGCGCAGCCCTGGGGGATAAGCAGATGGTTCGGCGAGGAGGCGCTCGCTGCCTTGGTGAGAGCTGTGCCACCAGGAAGGAGGGCCCGCCTGTCCTCCTTCCCTGTGGCAGAGCTATCACCAAGGCAGTGGTGATAATAAAATTGATAATAAAATTGATTGCTGGAGATTAAAAATGATTATCTATGGCTTGAATCAATCAGGCTATGAATGGAACCAGTGCATAGTGAAGGAATTAATAAAGATAGGTTTTGTAGCTGGCATGGCTGATCCATATTTATTCAAAAAGGAAAGTGATGGTATAGTTTCATTGTTGCTATTGTTCACTGATGACATCACATTAATCACTAAAACTGAGCAAGAAGCTACTGGAATTATTTCATTGTTAGAGAAGAAATTTAAAATCAAACATTTAGGTGAGGTTAAACAGTATCTTGGTTTGAAAATAGAAAAAACTAAGGGAGGCTAAAAAATCTCACAGGCAGATAAAATTAACCAGTTACCGAAGAAGCTTAAAACGGAACTTTGTAAACTGGCTAAGACACCAATGAGCCAGGAGTTTAGCCATAGTGATGTGCAAAGTCTTGTTTTTGATAAATACATTTATCAATCATTAATTGGTAGTTTATCCTATCATAGTAATTGGTCAAGACCAGACATAGCATATAGTGTCAACCAAGTAGCCAGACTTAACACTGAGCCTACTGAAAGGCAAGCTGCTAAGCGTGTGTTGAGATATCTTAAACAAATGATGCATTATGCATTATATTTGGAGCCTAAGAATGAACTAAGTTTAGCTGCATGTGCCAATACAAGTTTCATTACAGATGTACCTACATGTAAATCAACATCAGGTACTGTAGTGCTATTAGGAAAGGTGTTAACTGGATGGCGGTCTATTTGACAAAAGCATCTAAGCTTATCAACAATGGAGGCTGAATTCTCGTATTCATCTCTATTATGTACGGACTTAGTATGTTATAAACAACTAATGATAGACATGGGAAGTAATGTAAAGGAACCTATTGTTGTATATGAAGACAACCAATCAGCAATTCACATGGCTTCCAATCTCGCCATAAAGAAAAGATCAAAACACATAAATCTAAAATATCTGAATGTGAGACAATGTGTTCAAAGTAAAATGATTAAACTGGAGTACTGCATGTCAGAGAATAACATTGCAGATCATTATACAAAAGCCCAAGGCACTGTAAAACATAAGGCTTGCTGTGAGGAATATGAACTTAAATTGTAAGATTTTCTACACTGTCCTACTGAAAGGGGAGAATGTTAGAATGATAGTCACCTAACAGTTGGGTTCGCAATATATAAACCAGGATAGTCATTTAATACTGTTGTATCTTTAAAAGAATGTTGTAATTGTGATTGGCTGAGGTTCCTCCAATGGCCATAAGATGCAGCCAGAAACCTGGTTTGTTCTTTTTTGCATTTCCTTTGCTTTCTTTTTGTCTTTTGCCTGATCGTCATTCTGCTTGAATTGCTGTGAGTCTTGCAACTATTCGCAAACTCCATTTACTGAACTTTGTTTATGATACTGGTAAAGAAAAGGACTTCGTTTTTGGATTATCCCTGGACTGATTATTTTGAATACTAACTGCTTTAATCATGTATGATTTAGACTGTTTGTTGGACTTTGTTTACCCGTTTACAGGAAGTAAACCTTACATTTTACTATTCAGTGTATCTGTGTGCTGGTTGTGTGTTATTCATCACCACTCTGACTATGTTTCCCTGAGTGCACTCATTCTCCTAATGGGGAATACCTCAACAACAGCTATCCCTTTTTTTTATCTTGTTTTTTATTTAGAAGAAAAACGACAGCAGTACTGACAAAATGAAAGAAATTATATCCTCTGAACATCCAATATTTGAACAAAATGAAATAATTGAATATTTCATGGAATGAATAGTGTGCCTCTTTTCTGATGCTGCACAATATATTATTGTGTTTCCTTTCAGTAGTGATAACAATTAGAAAGTTTTTACCAAGGACATGCATGTTTAAGATATCTAATAATTTATCATGCCAAATTTGATAAATGACCGATCAATCACTCAAGTTTATTATAGCACTACTGAAGCAGAATACCATGCTCATTTAATTTGAAACAACCAGACACATTGATTTGGACAATAATTGTTAACAAGCAAATGCTTTAGGCTGTGTGACATTTACATGTATTCAGGCATTTTTAAAAAAATAATAATTGTTGAATGAGTACATATTTATCCTAGATTCTAAGAATGGACATAGAAATGCAACAATAAAAGTTCCAGAATACTTAGTACTAACCTATAGGTATGTTATTGCATCAAGCCTACTGATATGAAATTGCATCAACATGTTGTTTGATTTTCTGTAAACTGTACTAGCAACCAAGAACATCTAGTAAGATCAAAATTGGCAAGATGGTGAATGGAACATTGTGATGTGAACCTGCTCTTTAAAAAAACCAACACAGTGCTAAGTTGAATTAACACAGGGATAGAATCAAGATCACATGAAATTTTCATACCACTTTGTAATGCCTTGGTAAGACCACACCTGGAATATTGCATCTGGTTTTGGTCACCACAATATAAAAAACATGCTGCGACTCTAGATAGAGAAACACAACAAAGATGGTTAGGGGATTGGAGGATAAAAATACAAAGAACGTTTGCAGGAATTGGGTATGTCTGGTTTAATGACAAGAAGGACTGGGGGGAGATGATAACCATGTTTCATTATCTAAGGGCTGCCACAAGGAAGAGAGTTGTATTGATGGCATTCTTAGCAAGAAGCTAATATTTGCAATATACTTTGTTTCATATGTGAGAATTTAATCATTTATATCAACAAAATATCGACAACAAAATAAACTCTAGCCATTATAAAAAACCCCAGTTACAGAATTATCAGAGAAGCCATAGAGATTGAAAAAAGACCTGGAAGCATGAAAGAAGAGATGACTCCAGCAGTCTGTCAATTATCTGGAAGCCTGCACTCACAAACAAAAAATTACCCACACCTCAAGCCAAGCAAACACCTGGGCATAAACAGACCCCCCTGATACCTCCAGCTCAAACACACCCCAATCAACCACCCAGATGAAACCTAGCTTTCTAATAAATGATAGCCGGCCATTCACATGAAACCAAGCTGCACTAAAAGCCCGCAATACCGGAAACACAACGTTGCCAGCCAATCAAGACAAAAAAAAAAAATGCTACAAAACAGACAGAAGATATTAGAAACACCAATAAACCAGAACACAGCAAACTTCAAGACCAATAAACACAGACCAAGACTCCCAACCAATCAAGATGAAGGAAAAAACCATTCTAACACAGCAATAGGCTAGCACCAAATTTAAAACAGAAACCTCTGTGAAAGCCTGACTCACAGATGAACACAATACACAAGCATGATGATGGCAGATGAGACTCTGCCGAAACATCGTTACAACTTTAAAAGCACAACTATAATGATGTGGGAAAATACCCGAACAAAGCTGACTACTATACATACATACATACATGCATATATGTGTGTGTGTATATACACACACATGCACACACACACACACTCCTTCCAAAATAAGGATGGAAATGGGAGTGGTCCAGTTTCTAATTTTAACATTCCCCATTGCACCAAATTTCTATTATTGAATTTAACTGCTTTGCTGCTGTATTTTTTGGAAATTTTGGATAACTTTTAAAGGTGTAACTTGGGGTGACATTGTCTTGCAGAGAGATCTGCTCCCAGTACTACCCAATTTCCCCTTCCTCCCCCCCAAAATCACCAACGACTAACTAACCAATCCATAAACCTGTATCATTACTTTTCTGGTGTATTACATAAGGCTTTCCAGCTTGCTAGAAATTGGTTGCATCGTTTACATCTCAGAAACCTCCCCACCTGTCAAACAGAAAGCTCCAATTTTCCCAACAGTACTTTAAAGCCTCTTCAAATTTAATTTGGGAAGGATGGTTAAACTTCAATCTCTCATCTTCCTTTTCATGCTGCATGCTTTTTCTCATCCTTTGTGAGGGAATAACTATAGCTTTGCTATGACATAAATAAAGCACATTTGGAGAACAAAAATGCAAAGCTACTTTCTGGATAATTAATGTACTTGTGCACTAGATTCAATGGGAAGGGTTTTTTTGTTAGAATTATTTCCTCAGAAACAGCAACGACTGCAGTTCTGCTATTGCTACATTTATAGCACTTAATTTTAAAGTTCATTTGAAAATCTCAGTCCTAATTCATTGCTGCAAATTACTTCTCTGGACCAGGGGATTAAGCCAACAAAAATCTAGTCATGACATACAGTAGGATCTGGTTAGCTGAGGGACTATCGATTGCTATCCGTACCAGTATGATGTAGCAGATTTGGTCTGGAACTCATCAATTAAACAATGCCATCTTATGCAGTGGCGAACCGTGAGCGCTACAGCTGGGCCTTCACCTCAGCCCTCACTCTGAAACGTAGAGCTGGGGAAGTTTTCTCTGTATGAGGCAAACTTCTTGGGGTCCAGAAGGGCAAGGAACATCAGTTTTTCATGATCCTTGAACCTGTTCCTCAGCTGAGTGAGAATGTTGTCCAGGATTTCACTGTGCAGCTGCTGGTAGGACTTCACGAAGGCCTATGATCTTTTGTTTTTGTCCCGCCCACTTAAAATCAAACCGTGATTGGTCAGTTTTCCCATCACTCTCCAAACCAAAACACATAGCTTGGCCTTCCCCTGGATTCATGAAGTCCTAACCAATTAATGAGCCAGCTAACCGGGCTTTGATAGAGACGGACAATTCTGATTGGATAATATGTTTCAGGGCAGTAACCCTTTCATTGCTGATGTGAACTTGACAGTAAACTTAACTTTAGAACATAGATTAGAGAAAATGTATTAAATGTATTGTATTAAATTAAATTAGATAGATTATATATAATAATTTAATACTTATATTTTTTGGTCCAGATTTTTTTAAGGCCTTCTCTGAAGACGTAGAAGGTCCTGAAGTTTCCCCTCTGATCTTATGGGACAAAAAAGCAATAATTCTGGAATGATATTTCTCAGAGATTCATATGTCCTGCAGCCTTATTTAAGCAAATCTTTAAAACCTGGCTCTCACACTGACCTTGGGATAGAGTCAAACAGGGGTCCTCAAACTACAGCCCCCATTCCAGATACATCCCACTGAAGCAATTTATCCAGCCTGTGCATCATAAGACGGGCAGACTGACAGTGGCCTGCTGACATCAGTGGGAAAGTCAATTCCATATTCCAGAGTTCTAGTCACAGGACTGGCTCTTTGGTTATCCCAGATCAGCTCCTCCACCCGGATGCACCTGCCTGCCAGAGAGCAACCAGGCAGCCTGTTCCGTCCGGAAAAATGCGAGGTAGACCGGGTTCCAACAACAAGTTTTTATTTACAGTATAGTTGCAAAAGGGAACATTGGCTCAAGCCGCGACAGCCCTTTTATATGTTTCTGTCCACCGGCTTGTAGCCAATGACAAGTATTTGGTTTTGCCGCCCTTGGGCGGCTTCGTGGATTGGTTCCTATTGAACCAATCCCCTTTTAGGTTTTGTTAACCAATCGGAATGAAGTATTTGGAGTCTACTATTATTTATACAGAACACCCCTCCCCTCTTAGTTCAGTCCTACGTAGTGACGTAGTCGCGCAGGTAGGTGGGGCTTCTTTTGATTCGACTGGACTTGCGCGGTTCATTTCTGTCGGAGACTTCAACCGGTTCGGATGGGGTTGCTGTTTCTCCAGTCTTTCTCCATGGAACCGTCTGGAAGGGTGAGTCAGCCATTTTACTGCCGCCTGAGTTTCTTAGGCCGGCGGTTTTGCTGCTCCCTCCCGTTTCCTCCGGGCAGGTCGAGCTGGCCTGGCTGGCCCCTTCGAATGGACTCTTCTCGCAACTTTCTTCAAACAGTGAGTCTTTTATTTGCTCTTTTTGATTGTTATTGTTTTCGGAGTTAAATTTAAACAGTTCTTTATTGATTTCTCGCATTTCCCCCCCCCCCCCTTTGGTTTGAATTTCATCGTGTTTTTCTATGTGTGGTTGTGTGTTTGCATTTCATTCTATGTTTCGGGAGCGAAGCTGGTCTATATGCCGCTTCCATTCCCTGCCGTCGTCTACCGTTAGTCGGTAGGATTTGGGGCCTGTTATTTGTGTAATTTGTCCGGGTAGCCATAATAGTTCCCCAGTAAAATTTTTAGCATAAACTAAGTCGCCTATTGCAAAGGTCCTGCATCGGGTGGAGGAGTCGGGGGGGGGGGGGTTTCTGGTGTGAAATTTGGGTGCAATCTGTCTAGATACGACCTTAGTTTCCTTCCCATTAGTAATTCTGCTGGGTTTTTGTTGGTTGTAGTACTGGGTGTGATATGTTGGAGGGTGAGTAATCGATTTATTTTATTTTGGACATCCCCAGTGTCCATTTTTTCTAAACCCTCCTTGGTAAACCTGACCATTCTCTCTGCCCTATCGTTTGCAGCCGGGTGGGCTGGCGCGGTTAGGGCATGTCTAATATCTAGGGAGGCTAGGTATTGCTTGAATTGGAGACTGGTTAATTGTGGCCCGTTATCGGACACTAGGACGTCCGGTAGGCCATGGGTTGCAAAGTTTGTCCAGTTGTTTTATAACGGTTTCTGTTGTTGTAGATGGCATAATTTTTACCTCCAGCCAATTAGAGTATGCATCCACAACAATCAGAAACGTATGCCCCTTGGTAGGACCCGCAAAATTGATGTGGATTCGTGACCAGGGGCCTCTTGGGGTTTCCCAGTCTCTTATGGGTGCTTTTGGCGGGGACGGCCTGATTCTTTGGCATTTATTGCATGAGTTTACCCAGTATTCGATGTCCCTATCTATACCCGGCCACCAAACGTAGCTTCTAGCAAGGCTTTTCATTTTAACTATTCCTGGGTGGCCTTTGTGAAGCATACCCAGTACCTTGGTTTGTAATTTGTTTGGAATAATTACCCGATCACCCCACAATAAACAAACTTTTTGGATTGAGAGTTCAGTTTGTCTGGTCCGGAAAGGTTTAAAGTTCTCTGTTTTTTGGTTTTCCGGCCAGCCTCTACCTACCCAGTTAAGTACGCGGGCAGTCAATGGGTCTTTTGTGGTGGCTCTGGCGACATCATTCACAGATATGGGTAGATCGGGGCAAGTCTCTATTTGTAATGCTGTCATCGTTGGTGCCGGGTCTTCCTCTGTTGATGGCAATGGTGCTCTGCTCAAAGCGTCTGCATGGGAAATTGGTTTCCCTGGGCGATGTATCAGAGTATAGGAATAGGCTGCCAGGAACTCTGACCATCTAGTCATTCGTGGGGACAGAATATTCATTGTAGGTTTGTTTCCCGCCAAAATTCCTAGTAGCGGTTTGTGATCTGTTACGATTTGAAAAGTTCTTCCATATAGGTACTCATGGAAGCGTTTCACTCCAGCGACAATTGCTAGAGCTTCTCTGTCCAACTGGCTGTAATTACGCTCGGCTTTGGACAGGGTCTTAGAATAGTATGTGACGGGTGCCTCTCTCCCATCAGGCAATTGGTGGCTCAGGATGGCACCGACTCCGAATGGCGAGGTGTCGCAGGTCACCGTCAATGGCAGTGTATTGCTAAACTGGATAAGAACGGTGTTTGATGTTAATAAGTCTTTTATTCCTTGGAAAGCTTTTTTTTCTCTAAGCCCCCATGTCCAAATTGTTTTCTTGTCCAGTAATCGATGCAATGGTTCCGCTATTGTGGCTTTTTGGGGTAGAAACACATTATAAAAGTTTATCAGTCCCAAAAATGCCTGCAGCTCAGTTTTATTCTTTTGTTCTGGTGCGTCTTTTATACCTCTTACTTTTTTTTCGGTGGGATGTATGCCCTCTCCATCAATTAAATATCCTAAAAACTCGACGCGATCAGTCATTAGGCAGCACTTTTCTTTCTTTATTTTAAGGCCAGATTCTCTGAATTTATTTAGGACCTCTTTGAGTCTTTTCTTTAGTTGTGTTGCATCTTTGGCTGAAATTAGGATGTCGTCAAAGTATGACACGACCCCTCTTATGCCATTTAACAGGCGTTCCATGAGGCTCTGGAAAACGCCTGGAGCTACGCTTACTCCAAATTGGAGTCTGTTACATTTGAATGCCCCTTTGTGAGTCACTATTTCTTAAGCCTGGGTTCCCCAACCAGGGTTAGGTAAACAAGCTAAACAGAATGTGCAGCGTTAGTCAGATAGGCACACAGATAAATGAGTGAGCTAAGCTTGTATGTTTATTAACATACAGTAAAAATAACAGACACGCTTGTGCTATCAAGAATATATTTTATTCCAGTATAAGTTTATAG
>BLBF01020501.1:0-22192 GCA_015471245.1 Laticauda colubrina | reverse complement strand
GATGCCTGTGTAGTATCTTACTGATTTTATCTGTGGTACCTCTTATGAAGGGCAGGACAGCTGTTCCATGGATCTGTTGATCTTCTAGGTCTCTGTTATGTCTTGGTGTGTTTTTGTGGATCAAGTTGGTGATTTTGTTTTTGTGGAAGCCATTGGCTGTCAATACTTCAGTCAGGGTGCATAGTTCAGTCTTTATATGTGTCTTGTCTGCCAGGCATTTGGTTCTGATAATTAGTGTTTTCGCTACGGAATTTATCTGTGCTGGGTGGTGGTGGGATTGGGCGTTGAGGTAGCGGTTGGTGTGTGTTTTCTTCTGGTATATGGTGTGTCCCAGTGTGCCATCTGTTCTTTTGTAGATTAATACATCTAGGAATGGTAGTTGTTTGTTTATTTCCGTTTCCATGGTGAACTTGATTTTGGTGTGTGTGTTGTTTAGGTGTGTTAGGAAATTGTTTAGGTTTTCTTTTCCATGGGGCCAAATCACAAATGTGTCATCGATGTATCTGAGCCATAGTTTGGGTTTGTGGGTGGCATTAGCCAGGGCTCTGGATTCGAATTCTTCCATGAACAGGTTTGCAATGACGGGTGACAGTGGTGATCCCATAGGGGCTCCTTCAATTTGCTTGTATCTTTGTCCTTTGTATATGAAATATGTGTTGGTTAGGCAGTGTTCTGTTAGTTCCATGAGGTCTTTGGCTGATTGGTATTTATTTTTGATGATTTCAAGAGTTTCTTTTATTGGGACTTGAGTGAATAGTGAAACCACGTCGAAACTTACAAGCAGATCTTCTTGTTCTACGTGTAGATCTTTGATCATTTCTAAGAAGTGGTATGAGTTTTGTACATATGAAGCTGCGGTTTCAGCATGGGGCATGATCAAAGATCTACACGTAGAACAAGAAGATCTGCTTGTAAGTTTTTTAAACTTTCGCGGGTACTTACACGTGTGCTGTTTAGCTTCCTTCGGGTATTATCCCACGTCATTGTAGTTCTGTTAAAGTTGTAGCAACGTTTCAGCAGAATCTCATTTGCCATCATCAGGCTTCTGTATGGATGTGTGTCTCACAGCTTCTGGTTTCAAATTTGAGGCTGGTCTATTCTGATTGGCAATCAATCAAACTCCAAGTCCAGTGAACACAGACCCAGGCTCCTAGCCAATCAGAATAGACCAGCCTCAAATTTGAAACCAGAAGCTGTGAGACACACATCCATACAGAAGCCTGATGATGGCAGATGAGATTCTGCTGAAACGTTGCTACAACTTTAACAGCACTACAATGATGTGGGATAATACCCGAGGGAAGCTAAACAGCACACATGTAAGTACCCACGAAAGCTTAAAAAAACAAATATATATATATATATATCTCAGATGGTTTTCAATATTTATTGACCTTGAAAAACAATTATATTTCTGTACAAAAGGAGGTAGACTTTCAGGCAATAAAAGCATCTATTAAAGAATGTATCTTTCTTTTGGCACCCTACTGCCCTCTCTTCCAACTACTAGCCCTTATTTTTTTGTTTTTTGTCTTATATCTGCATCAGTGTGGGAGGAGTATCATTTAGAGCATCATATAAACACAACAAAAAAATGACTTTGATTTAGGGCTTAATTATTTTGATCAAATTTGTTCCATTTAAAAGTCTGTCTAATCATGTACTTCTTGACACAGATTATTGTGAATATGTTGGTTTAGATGTGGGTAAAATTAGATATCTGGGTTTGTTACAGAATCTGTTTTCCACATTGGCATTATTGTCAATACTCAGTGGTAGGTCCACACTTGCATATTGATAATACTTAATCAAAGTAGATTCTCATAAGCACCAAGAAACAACAGGGCGATGATGCCATCACAAAAGAATCAATGGACACTTGTTTAACATCATGGAGGAAAGGAGTTGAAATTTGGAAAGAGATTCCTTAGATTAGCTTCATTTCCAGCTACTTATGCACAAGTTTGGTGTAATGAATAAGGCACAGGCTAGAAAGCAAGAGGCTTGAGTTCAAATCCTGTCTTGGCCATGAAAGCCAGTGTCAGGACTCCAACAATACAACCCCATTCAAGTCATACGTCTCCAGCCATATCTCTCAGAGTCAAAAAAAAATTATTTATTAGGAGTGACCATGTCGGCGTTACCTGGGAGCAGTTGAATCTAAAGGCCCGGTCCCACTGCACTTACGGATGCAAAGAGGATGCAAAGAGGATGCAAAGAGGATTTAAAAAAACTTGCCATCCATTGGAAAATGCTATGCATCCGTTGTATACTCACTGCATACGTGTTTCATATGCTCTATCCGTCGGGCATCCGTCCACTGCGATTTCATCCGTGCAAGAAGTTTTGAATTGCACAAAACTTTGCGAACGGATGAACTTTCCACTGCATATGATGTACATCCACGACATATACAGGCATATTTAATGGTTATCATCCGTTAAACGTCTGCTGTATCCTCTCTGCATCCTCTGGCCATCCCCTCAACTCACATCTGCTGCAGCTGAAAATTGAAAGAGGGAGGAAACAAAATGTACACGGAACATCTACACAGTGTTAGAAGCACGGAAATAGAAAGGATGTAGGCGTATACATCTCGTATATAAAGTATTCAAAACGGACAAAACGTTTGTATCTGGGATGTATCTCGTATATTTAGGATGTCTGGAGTATGTCTAGAGTATGTAGAAGGACACCTAGCGGACAACCGATATTTTCTATAAAAAGGGCGAGAAAATCATCTGGATCTCAGTTTGAGTCCAGCAGCCGTGGTGTACTTTTCACCCTTGGTCTTGGTCTTCAACATCATCAATTGTTCTCCACCATGGATGATGACACAGTCCATATGATAGCTGTGCTCATTCATCACCAGAACCAAAACCTGTTCAGATTGTTTCAAGTTTTATACAGAAGAAGAAGAAGGAGATGTCCAAGAGCTGTGTGGGTCCGAGGATGGATCGTGAGAAGAATAGAGTTTGAACTATATGACCAGTTGATGGTGGAGCTGAAGAATGAAGACCCTCTGGTATTCCATCACTTCATGAGGATGCCACCAGCCATGTTTGATGAACTTGTAGAGCATCTAAGACCCAGGCTGACCAAGCCTAGAACCAACTTCTGTCCGAACCTGGACCCCAGACTGAAGGTGGCACTGACTCTGCGGCACCTGGCCTCTGGAACCACATCCAGAAACATGCAGTATGTATGGAGGGTGCCACGAAACAGCATCAGGAAAGTGGTCAGAGAAGTGGTACAGGCCATCATTGAAGAATACGTGGAGGAGCTCCTCAGGTGCCCCACCACTGAACAAGGCTGGAGAAAACTTGCAGAAGAGTGGTATCAGAGGTGGAACTTTCCCCACACCGTTGGAGCCATAGATGGGAAGCACGTGGCCTGCAAAGCTCCAACCAATTCAGGGTCCACTTATTACAACTACAAGGGCTTCTTCAGTATCATCCTCTTTGCCATGGTTGATGCTGACTACAAGTTCATCTACATCGATGCTTCAGGCAACGGGTCAGCTTCAGATGGCCAGGTATACAATGCAAGTGACCTCAAGGATGGGCTGGAATGCAACCTCATCATGGGTTTTGCAGGTCCAGACCCTCTACCCAATGACACACAAGATGTGCCCTACTTCATCATTGGTGATGACGCGTTCTACCTCATGAAGCTGTACAGTTCAAGATACCTCACCCGTGAAGAGAGGATCTTCAACTACAGGCTGTCAAGGGCAAGACGGGTGGTGGAGAACGCCTTTGGCATCCTGGCCAACAGGTTCCAGATATTTCTCACCACCATGCAGCATGACCCAGAGACTGTGAAGAGCATCGTGGAAGCTTGCTGCATCCTGCACAATCTCATGCGCACCCGCTACCCAGTGTTGCAGAACAGACTTGTCGACCGTCATCAAGTGAATGGGGACATGGAGTCTGGTGAATGGAGGCAAGGACGTAACCTGATAGACACTGTGGATGTACAAGGCCCCATCAGAGCTTCACGTGAAGGGAAGAAGCAGCGCAACCTCCTGAGACACTGGTGCAACTCCCCAGCTGGAGCAGTGGAGTGGCAAGACAGGATGATAGATGATTAAAGGATGCTTCCTTGAAGCTGTCGCATAACACTGATGAGATTGTGCCATGTATGTTGAGTGATCCTACAATGAATAGGGCATTAATAAAGAGCTTTGTTTATTTTAAAATGTGTTGATCAATGAATAAATTGTTATTGATAATAAAGTGTGGCATTGATAATATGTATTGATAATATGTGTGGCAGCTGGGATGGTGGACCATACAGTCTGTGGTTGCACTGGAGGTTTATCTATCCCAAAACTATCCTTATCTATCCCACAAGCATGCAAAGTCTCAAACATTTTTTCAAAGTTTTCACCAACACTTTATTGAGTAAAAAAAATGAACCAAGTAAACTAAGTGTCTTAAGCAAAGATAACCTTTATTAACTTTCTTAGGTAAACTTTATGACTTTATTAAACAAGCAAAATGAGCCAAGTAAACTGTATTAAGTGTCTTAAGCAAAGATAACCTTTATTAACTTTCTTAGGTAAACTGTATGACTTTATTAAACAAGCAAAATGAACCAAGTAAACTGTATTAAGTGTCTTAAGCAAAGATAACCTTTATTAACTTTCTTAGGTAAACTTTATGACTTTATTAAATAAGCAAAATGAACCAAGTAAAGTGTCTTAAGCAAAGATAAACTTAACAAGTAAACAACTCAGTCTCTGACTCTATTCTCAGTCACTCTGATTCATGTCCAGGGTCTCAGCTGTTCAGTGGGCAGGGACTGTGGAGGTGGCTGTGGCTTGAGTGCTGGTCTGAGGCACCATTGGGGTGCTTGGCCCCGAGGGTACAACAGGAGATGGTGTTTTCAGGAAGCTATCCGAGAGCTGACTGAGTCCCGTGAGGTTGAGAGGCCCTTCATCAAGGACCTGGGATGTTAGGCCCAACACTGATGACAGATTGTCCATTGACAGGCTTGGCTGTGGGGTGGAGGAAGGCAGAGTGTAGTGGGTCTGTCTGGTCTGCAGCTGGGTGAGGAGTGGCATCTGTGGCATCCAATGAACCTGGGCCTGGACTGGGAAGTTCTGCTTCTGCTGTGGGAAGTCCTGGTAGTCGTAGCCTTGGTAGGTGAGTGGTTGTTGAAAGCCATGGAAGGGCTGTGACATCACCTGGGGTGGAGGATCAGACCTGGACTGGGTAGGAGAAGCTTCAGCTGGGCCTTGAGGGTTGTGCAGAAGTGCTGTGATCTTCTGCTTCATCACCTGGTACTGGGCCTCGGGCAGGTCCCTCAAGGTGTGGCTCACGTAGGTGATGAAGGTGTTCTGGCCCGAGGATGCTCTGTCCAAGTGGACCAGCTGAGAGAGAAGTTCTGTGCTGGTCTTCATTGTGTCCCTGATCTCCAACAGCATACTGTGGTCCTGGCCCTCCAATCTGCCTCTCTGCCTGCATCCTCTGGAGCTGGGGATGGGGATGGGTTGGCCTCTGGTGGCTGCTGCTTCTTCCTCCATTTGTGACAGCAGGGTGTCATCCTCCACGGGATCCTCCAAGTCTGCCGGCATGGGGAGTGCAGCTGTTGGGGGATCTCTTCTGTGGGGCCCCCTGAAGACACCTGCCTGGACAGGGTAGCTGGCTCCTGGCTGGAAGAGGACTGGCTGTCTTTGGGCTGTCTGAGGGAGAGGGGTCTCAGAGGGGCTGCTCCTCGGTGGTGGATCTCACCCTCCAGGAAACTGCACTTGGCCATGACGTACATCTCCCGGTCAGTGAGCTCTACAGAGGCCTGCCCGGATTTCTTGAGGTGTAGCTTGCCATACCAGATGTGCATGTGCTTCCACCATCCTAGGAGTACTTCTGCTGTGTACCCCAGGCTCTCTGCCTTGTCTCTCCAAGCTGCCTGCTTCTTCTTGGTGTCCTGATACAGTCTGTGGCCCTTTCTCCAGAGGTACTCGTTCTCCCTCAGCCATTTCAGCACCTCCTCCTCATGCTCCTCGGAAACGGTGTACTGTTTCCTCTCTCCCTTCTCCTTCCCTTGCTCTTCCTCCCTCTGACAGGGGCTTCAGCAGGGCCTTCAGGGGCTTCATCAGCAGGGCCTTGAGGGGGTAGAGCAGCAGGGCCTTCAGGGGCTTGAGCAGCAGGGCCTTCAGCAGCAGGGCTTTGAGGCCTTGGGGCTGGTCCACCATAGCAGCAGCAGCAGCAGCCACAGCAGCTTCAGAATCAATGCCCGGGGGTGGGATGCTGGTTCTGGCCTTCTTCACCTTGCCAGGGCTTGAACGAGTAGGCACGGGCTTCCTCTTCTTGCCTGACTGACGAACCATGGTGTTCCTGCAAGATGTATGTGGCAGCATGTCTTTCCCCTGTATTCTGACTGCGTGTGTGCTGCATCCTTTTATATCTGCGGAGCTGACACAATTCATACTCCCCGCATGCACAGTGAATGCTTTGCATCTGATATACATCCACGCGACATCCCCTTTGTTCCTATAGGCGTCTGTGATGCATCCGCTTCATCTGCTATGCATCCGCCCCTTCCGCTATGTGTCCGCTTTGAAATTCTCCCCCGGAACCCCTTCGGAGGTGTCATCTGCTTCCATCCGCTTTCATCTGCTAGGCTTCCTATGAACATCCGTTTAACATCCCCGCTACATTCTACCCACATCCGTTCTTTTCCGTTCTGTTTATGCAAATTTTCACCACTTTTTAGAGTGGATGACAACGGATGGAGCCACCCCCGAAATTTTGCTTGTCCGCTGTGTCCTTTATGCATATATTTTGCGTTCGTCGGCCAGTGGGACCAGGCCTTAAGACACATCATTCATGTCACTTTTACTCTGGTCCTCCCCACACCCCCTGGATGTATATTCTCCAATGGGACACATTGTTAGCCAAGAGTCATCAATCATGCTCTCCTGTAATAGTCTTGCATGCCAACAGCTTCAGCTGCCTTGCTGAAGCATTTAACGAATGCACTACTTTCCCCCACTTCCTTTCTGCTGGCAACTAAAAAGACCACAGAAGTATTTTTAGTTGACAGCCAGCTGGGTGACCTTGGGCCAGTCACTTTGTTTAACTCACAGAGTTGCTGATAGGAGGAAAGCATGTTGAATATGTTCACTGCATTGAGTTATTTATAATATAGTTATAATAATATATATAAATAAAAAAATAAAATAATTAACAATAGGTATAAAATAATAAAAAACATCTGGAGGCCACCATTGAAAAGAATCTACAGCAGCATTTCTCACTCTTGGCAACTTGAAGAGGTATATAATTCAACTCCCAGAATTTCCAAGTTAGCTTGCTAAGGGTGAGAAACATTGATTTATATAGTGTATAGAAAATCAGTGGAGGAAATAAAATACATATTTCTTGTATCATATCTTAATGTTGATATGGCACTCCAGGGCAGGCAAAATAGGGAAAATGACTGTCATACCTTCTTTAGCAGATAAAGCCTTCATACTTAATGTAAGAAGTAAATTCTAGAACTTACTTCTGAAACATAAATTTCACATTTTTATCATTTTAAAAGATAAAAGACTTGGGAGCAGTACATAGAGAAAGATTTGGTATCTTGTAGCTTATAAACAGAATGCAAGCCAAAACTATATACATGTATATACTTAGTCTCCCATCTTAAGCTATGTTAATAAAAGCAAAGTCCAGATCACTGAAATAGACATCTGTTATTCTGCATTAGTCAGGCTGCTGTCTTGTGTTAGACATTATATCTTATGAATGACAAAAAAAGAATATACGTAGAGATAAGTGACTGGGATGATCAGGGAAAAACAAATCCACTAAAGAATTTCTAGCTCTTAACATACTTAGCAATGCTTATCACACTCTTCAAATAACTGAAAAGGTATCTTGAAGAAGCTGATCCCCAGTATTCCACATAACAAGACTGCAACCAACTTCCTCCCGGAGGTGAAATCAAGAAACTGACTAAGGGAGGGGTGTAAAACTCACGTCGTCACAATGGCATCATGTGACATATCATGACTTTTTTCTCCTTTGCTAAACCGAGTGTGGGAGTGGCCAGCGTGTGACACATCCGGACTGCAGGCCATGAGTTTGACACTCCTGAACTAAGGGGCAGGAGCCTCTTCCATCTCTTAGAATCATAGAAAGAAAACCCTCAGAAGTGAGCTAAAGCAAAACAACGTAACTGCTTCACTTTGCTTTTAGAAGAGAGGGAGCATGTTACTTATAAAGCATTAAGCTTGTAAAGGATACTTCAAATACTCCTTTTGTGAAGCAATACATTGTGCCTTCAAAGTTTACTTTGAAGCGCAAGTCTACTAAACATTGGGATAAACCTCTTAGCAGGAAAGAAGATGGTCATGAATAGAATGGAATTTTCTTTGGTTGAAATAGAAACAGAAGTTAGAAAAGCATCTCTTGTAGGTCCTACATTCCTAACTGTACACAAGGTTGGGCTGAATTATCTCTAAGGCCGTTCTGTGGTTTGTGTTATTAAGCCTTTTAGGTTATTGTGATGTCAGAAGAATGTGTCAATATTATGTACAATAGAGCAGGAGTCGCCAACCTTTTGGACCTCAGGGACCATCAAACTCATAATTTTAAAACCCAGGAACCACTAACTGGTTCTGTGAATGTGGCCTAATCTGTGGGTGTGGCTTGGTAGTCATGTGACTGGCTGGGCATGGCTTGTATGTAAATATTATAAATATTTATATAAATATTGATTTTTTCAGAAAAAAGAGCAACTTTTATCCAAAATCAGGCAAAGCAGGGAGGCAGATTGAGTTACTCACAGAATCACAGATTCATTCAGGGATCTATCTATCTGCCATTGGCTAGCTCAGTCTGTCACATAAAATTTGCTTGTAAGCAAACTCAGAAAAACTCACAACACACCATGTATGTAAATATTGAATTTTTTATTTAAAAAAAGAGTAACTTTTACCCAAAATCAGGCAAAGCAGGCAGGCAGATTGAGTTGCTCGAAATCATTCAGTGATCTATCTATCTATCTGCCATTGGCTAGCTCAGTCTCTTAAATTTGCTTGCTGCAAGTCTGCACTGAATAATATAACCTTCAGTTCTGTGCTTAAAAGCAGAGCTGATGATCTAAAGACTAGCTAGAAAGCAAGAATCCAACCATTTCCTGTTTCCTAGCTAATCTAAATCTCCCAGCACAGCAGAACAGATGATGGTCAGAAAAAGGAAAAATAGCAATTTAACAGGCAAGTTTGCGAGGTAATGAGTGAGTGGGCGGGGAGGGTTCCTACAGGCCATGTGGGCTGCACAGACTTGTGTTTCTGTGCAGCCTGGATTAATTGCTTTGGGGGCGTGCTCTGGGGGGGGGTGAGATTTCTCTGCAGCCCACCAAAATTTTCTCACAGCTCACCAATTGGTGACCGCTGCAAAAGAGCACTATACTTTCAACATTCTGAAATAACTTTAAGATCTAGTATGTTGACATTATGATAATGCAAGGAATTTGGAAATCAGTTTCTTGCCCATAGCACACAATTTTTTTCTTATCCTAAACACTACTTCATCTGTATTTGTTTCCTTAATGGCTACATTAAATTTATTCCTCATCCTCATAAGACAGTGTCATAAGACCTTCCTGAAAATCAAATGCTGTCCTTCCCAAGAGCACTGTGTTACATCTGTGCTCCAGCACAATAGGAGCAAGTTCATGCCCATTACCCTTCCTTTTTGTATTATTGCGGAGGAGTTGGTGGCAGGCAAATGCTTCTGGTCTTGGTACTAGCATGAATGGTATGGCACAAGGGCCCATTGTTTGGCCTCTGGAATTGGCTTTCTGCATTGGGAGTTGCTGAGCCCTGCATGTCCTAGGTCTCTCTTTAAAAGATGTGGCTGGGATATTACCATTCATATCATCCATCTGCCTTGTCCTAAAAATTGCTTCTGTCATTACTCTTCTCCCAAGGACACAGACCAGCAAAACTATGTGCAACAAATTTGTGGGAAGCTGGAAACTCATCTCTAGTGAAAATTTTGATGATTACATGAAAGAATTAGGTGAGATTTATCTTGATTTGATTTTTAAAATGTTGCAGATTATCCCTTGTTGATTTCTCAACAGAACTTAATTCTCTTCAAAATAAATATCAGAAAACACAAGGATTTTTAAATTTCTTATTTGGTAATAGCCTTCATAGAATGTATTACTTAGCTTTTATTATAGTATTAGATGAATATGTTACTTGTTGCTACTTCCAAGTCATTATTCATGATGGAATAAGGAAAAACTTTATCTGAGTCCATTGGAGCTGGGTAGCTAATCAATTTACATAAATAATCCTAAATTTCCTGATATCCAGTTTTTACTGTAAATAAAATTATTTGCTGTACAAAAATTGCAGGAATATCTCTACTGGCAGAATAAAAGCCTCCATCAGTGAAAGCTTTTAACTGATGAAGTCAGATATCTCAAGAATATAAATTTAGTTGTTTATTTTGTTCATAGAACTATATTTTAAGGAAGCTTAGACTAAATATGAAAATTTGCTGTTTAAGTTTAAATATGAAATATATATCTATATCTATATCTATATCTATATCTATATCTATATCTATATATCTATATCTATATCTATATCTATATCTATCTATCTATCTATCTATCTATCTATCTATCTATCTATCTATATATATATATTTCTTCCTGGTGCACATGCACTGTACGGATACAAATGCACACATTAATACAATACAATTATATTGTATTATTTTTGAACATGAAGTAAAATATTTAACAAGAAAGAACTATGTGAATTACCATTTGTTTTACTATAGAATGTTTATTTGGTTTGTTGTACGATCAGTATACTTAAGAAGATCTGCTTCCAGACTACTTTTTTAACCTATGAAAATGCAACTTTGAAAAAGAAAAGATGATGTGTGATGAGCTTATCATTGGGTTGCACATATCCACATGGCTAAGAAATGGCAGTTGAGAATTAGACTTTTCTATATCTTTTTGCTGCCATCAGATAGTCATCTGGATTTGTATAACCCACATATGCTTTATTTCCATATCATCAAGAAGTACTTGTTAATTATATATTGGTCTTGAAAAAGTTATAGATGTTAACAATACATAAGGTAACATAAAATAGGTGGTAAGTTGAAAATGGAAATAATAGGGGATAAAGAATTGAAAATATATGTGAAGATGAAATGATTTTGATATTGAATTAATGAATTGAAATATGAAAAGGAAATGTACAAATAAATGCTATTATTTAAATATGAATTTAAATATGAGTGCAGGTAATTGAGATAATTGGTATCATTGATTGCATAATACAACCCCCCATATACTTTTTGTCAAATGAGTAATGAATGACTACTGTTTTCTTGGTGTTCCATAGGAGTGGGATTGGCGACAAGGAAACTTAGTAACTTGGCAAGACCTAAGACCATCATCAGCATGAAGGGTGATGAGGTCACAGTCAGAACAGAAAGTACCTTTAAAAAGACACAAATCACATTTAAGCTGGGTCAAGAATTTCAAGAAACCACAGCAGATGGCAGGAAAACCAAGGTGAATAAACTGTTGTTGTTTTTTACATTTTATCCAAGGTATTTTGATGCTCTTAGGAACAGTGTAAGAGTTTCCGATCACAGAGGAAATTAATGTGGGTCTTTCAGATAATAGTTGACTACTTTCTACCATATATCCTCAGAATTCAGTCCTGATGGTGGAAATTCTTATTGAAGTGTTGGATATGTGTAAGAGGTATTTTGAAAGAAAAGGGAAAAAAATGTCTTGTAATTGAAAACGTAACTTCCTTTTTACTATAATACTACATGTTGTCTGCAAAAATTCAGATGACTACAAGAGGGTTGTATGGAGGTAGAGAAAACTGTTTTTGCCACCAAATAGTGGGCCCTTGGATTTTCCACCTCAGGTTAGGCAGACTTACATAAAACTATGGCTTTGATACAAACAAAATTAAAAAGGGCCTCAAAGATTATACAAACACTGATCTTGAAAAGGCTAACTAAAACTTGGATGATGGGCTACCAAAGACACAAAGAAGAGGCTTTACTTCCTGAGAATGCTCAGGAAGATGAAGCTATCTCAGCATCTATTTCTCTCCTACTATTGCAGCACCATTGACAGTATCCTGATATACAGGATACTTGCATGGTATGAGAGCAGCTCTATAGCAGACAAAAAAGCTCTACAGAGAATCATTAAAACGTCCCAGAATATCATTGGGCTCCAGCTACCAGCCCTGGATGACATCTTCACATCTCGCCGTTTGAGGAAGTCGCACAACATTCTCAGAGACTCTTCCCATCCTGCCCACAATTTTGTGAACTGTTGCCTTTTGGCAGAAGATACAGAACAATTAAAACTCGGACCACACATTTTCTGAACAGCTTTTATCCCAGAGTTATAATTGCACTTAACAATGAACTTAAGGATCATCAGCAGTGAGCTGTTGGACAGTGTTACTTGGTCTGTTGCATGGATGCTTCTGTGTTTTTAGGGGGCAGGGAACTTTGGTGGGTGGGGTATGTTTGGGATTATCATGTGTGTGTGTGTCTTGGGTCTGCTCTCTGGGTGTTATGTGATTTTCGTTGCATGTTTATACTGTTAATATTCATACAATGACAATAAAATATTATTATTATTATTAAACACAAATAATAATTTGAAGGAGATAAAGCAAACAAGGCCCAATCCAAAAGAGGCATGTGAGAACTGAGCATAAATCATGTGGATGATAAAGCAGAAAAAATAGGTAAAGGAATCATCAATATATACTAGAATATATATCAAGGGTCATTTGTTTGTGATTCAATAGCAGAAAAATAATTGGCATCTTATTTCTAATAAAACTGTAGCTATTTAATATTCAGTAGCAAAGCTCAAGATTGCAAGTGACTATGATGGAACAACCCACAAGCACAATTCAAAAATAGCAAAATGGATATCAGGAACAGCTTGACTGGTGACTTCATGGACTCATCTATATTGTTTTTATATCAACAGTACACAAGTAGTTTGTCTGAACTTTCTTCCAGGGTGCATTTTTACTTCTTGGTTGAGTCTCTTGCCCTGCTGACTCTTGGTAGCCTATCATCCAAGTTTTAGTTAGCTTTTTCAAGATCAGCCACCACTGACAACTAAGAACTGCTGTCCAGTGTGACAAACAGGATATTTGTGTCTTTTTCTCTCTCAGCTAATTATCCCTAAGTGTTAGAAGATGAAGATGATAAAGATGATAGATGGATATATATATAGATGATAGATCAATAAATCAGAGAGAGGGAGAGAGAGTAGGAGGGAGGGAAGGAGGGAGGGAGAGAGAGAGAAAAAGAGTGTGTGTGTGTGTGTGTTATACATGGGAATGGTTTCATAGTATTTCATATTTTTATTGTATCTAATCTATGTCAAAATGATAACTTTTATAATTCCTATTTGGGTCTACAGACTGTGGTAACCTTAGAAAAAGGAGCACTGGTTCAAGTGCAGAAATGGAATGGTAAGGAATCGACAATAAGGAGAAAATTAATTGATGGGAGAATGGTGGTGGTAAGTAGTTCTTAATCAAGAAAACTACAGGATGTTCATTTGTTTAATTTGTTTATTGCAATCTTAGAAACTTTTGAATGGCAAGGTTTTGATGACAGCTATTTTGATGACAGCTATATACATGAAAAGGGTACCCTGTTGAAAATACATATTAAAAATTAAAGAATAAAAATGTGCTGCTTAGCAGGAAGTGCATTTTTATCTGCTCAGAGAAGAATTCCTGAATGGATGGATTTGAATATGTTCTTCCATAGTTGTCCAGTTTAAGTAAGATTTTGATTTTAGGATGGTGTTCATCAGTTAAAACATACTCATGAGCCAATTTGATTAAAACCAAGACTACTTTCAAAAGGCCCAAATGAATAATGGTATTTTCAGCTTTTGACATTAGGCAGAAGTAGCAAATTAAGAAGAAAATTATATAATAAAAGTATGCATGTTGAGATATTTTTCTCAAACTGTCAGATATAAATGCAGTGAAGCTGAATGTTTCATTGGAACATCATTGTTCCACCTTCTTCTAAAGCTAAATTTAAGATTTTTTCACTTGTTATAGATTAAAATTATACATACATATGCAATTTTTAAGTGACTGGAATAATCAGTTTCACATGTTGATCATTAGCATTCAGAGAAAGTTCCAGGCACCTGCTGACTTGTTTTTTTGTATTAAATCTTGTGTTCTTTAGAATTAAACAAAGGCATCTTGGATTTTGATCATTGCCTTTTGATAGGCAGCAGTACCATAAGAGACACTGTACAAGAAGGCTGGAAAAGAAACCAAAATTGAAACATATAAACTTGCTTGCTACATTATTCAACACAAGCTTTTATTATTCTTTTTTAAAAAAATATGAATTCTCACCTTACATTTTTATAAATATATTGTAATTAGTGTAATTATGACTTGTCTTATATCTCAAATTATGTTCCTCTTTTTAGGAATGCATCATGAAAGGTGCTCTGTGTACAAGAGTTTATGAGAAAATGTGACAAAGCTTGAAGTTTATACCAGATGAGACCAATTCTCCACATCATTTCCTTGAGTGGCCAAGGAATTGCCATTTCTGTTCACCTTTCCCCTTTTTCCGTTTTATTGGAGAGCAACTAAACTATAAGTATTCATTTAAAAAATAAGAAAGTAGATCACATTTGAGACTAAATAAATGCTTACTATTGTATAAATGTGTAATTTCAGTGAAATTAAATGGTTGCATCTGGCCTTCCTGAACATTTTCTTAATGAGTTGTTCTTATTCCATAGATACACTCTTATATTACTGAATATATAGTCATTTTACACAGAAACAGGCATATTCATAATTTCTTTAAACGACATGTTATTCAGCCCAGGTGTGCTAATCTTCACAACCTTCACAATATAAAATGAAATATTTACCATCTCTTAATGAAAGTCAAGAGTTTATTTATTTTCTCCTAATGCTGTGCTATGAACTTGAATCTCACATTAGGCTAAAGTAGTTCTCAGCTTACTTTGAAATGATTTGAAAGTGTCATCCTTACTATGCACAGCAGATAGGAAACAGATAATTAGATAAGCTAACTCTGCTTTATTATAAAGCTACATTAATAGAATCTTACAAGTCTCTTCCCTCCCTTATCTTTACAGCCCCATAAGATAGGGATGATCCTTCTGAGCCTTTTGCTCCACCTACAATGCATCCATGGGCTATACTCCCTGTTATCTGTCAAATCTTGAGGCAGCATCTTTTCACCAGGTCTCTCAAAGTTATTACCACATACCAATACAAAAAGTAGATCACACTTTTTGTGCCACTTTCCTGATTATCAGCTTCACAGCAGAAAGGGAAATGAAAGTTAGCTCTCTCCCCCACCAAACAAAAAAATGAAAGTCTTCACACTTTTTAGTCTTACCTGCCAATTCATTCAATTTCATTCAACATTGGCAGTGGGTCCCCAACCAGGTAGATTTGGGTGAGGTAGGTGTGTGTTAAAAAAAATCATGGCAGCTCTGATCATGGGCACCATTTTTTTGATCCCTGAATTCAGATTTCACTGTCTGAAACCAATTTAATCTTCTTTAGCTTAGTATCAATGTGTTGGAATAAACTTCACAGATTCCCCCCAATGCATCTGGAAGTGAGCAGATTAAGTAAGGTTTTAAGAAATATAATGTTCGATGAATTTTTTTACACCTATAAGAAGTGATGTTGTTCCTCTCAGAATTCAACCTTTACATGAGGAGATGTTTAGTTCTGCTGTTCATAGCCTTAAAACGTTTTACTTCATTTTGTTTGTTCATACCTAAATTACTGGCCTAGTATGCTTTATTAAGAGAGAGAGAGAGAGAAAATGCAGCTGCTCAGCTCTGCGACAGATCTGCCTGGCACTTTCTGCGTAGAAAAATAACCATTAGCAGCTGTGTCATGGGAATTAAGAGTTTTTCCAGAACAGGAAAAGTGCAATTGTGCTGATAGCACAGAAAAAAAATAAATAGATAGATGAGGTAGATGGTACATCCTATTGATGAACAGGCAGCATGCAAATTCCTCAAATTCTAAGCCTTTGTTTTAGCAGGCACTCAGGTGAGTGAGGGACCCTGAAACTGCTCCAATCTTTCTAAAAATGATTGGACTACATCCTATGCTTCAATTTAATATAATTTAGACTCACCAGACATAACTGAATATACACATAGCACACAATTCCAGCCACTTGTCCATTCACCACTTCTTTTCTCCATCCAATTTAGCTTATAACCTGAATGGATCTAATTCTATCATAACAAGTTTATGATTGTCTCATAACACTGTTTCCTTTCATAGACAAGTGTCAGCATATTATAATAAAACTCGGATCTTGTTTTCACTCTGCTAAGTAGGAATTATGCACCCTTATAATGCTATTAAAATAAGATGGGAATGCTATAATGTTTGATAATCAGAAGTGAGTATTAAGATCAGATTATATTAAAGGCAGCAATATAAGGAAAACAAATATAGAAATGTTACCTCAAGTTAGTTAGTTAGTTTGTCTAGTTAATATTACCTATTTTAACTGTTAACAGCTTCCTAAGATCAATGGAAATATTTTACAGTATTTCCTATTTAGTTACTTACACTGGAGAAGTCACAGCTCCAGATCTCATTACATGCTTGGACATCAGATTTACTTAACAACTGCAGTTAGCTACATTTATACATTATGCTAAACCATAGTATAAAAACCTTGGTGCACATATAATGCTAAGCCAAAACTAGGGCTTAATAAGACTTAATATGATCCTTTTGAACTTTGATCCTCTCCAAATGGGTTGCCAAGATTGCCTAGAAATATAAATATTTAGAAGATGCTAGGATGGAGAAAGTTGCCATAGCAGCAGGGGTGGGATTCAAATTTTTTTACAACCGGTTCTGTGGGCGTGGCTTAGGTGGTGGACATGACTTGGTGGTCATGTGACTGGGTGAACATGGCTTGATGATCATGTTATTGGCTGGATATGGCCAACTCAAAATCACTCACATTGAGGCATGCATCTCTTCGCCTGGTCTCTCATGACTGTGGGGATGCTGCAGCAGTCATAAGTGTGAAAAATGGTCATAAGTAACTTTTTTCAGTGCCATTGTAACTTTGAATGGTCACTCCACACAAGCAAAGTACCAACAAAGGAGGGGAAAAAACTCCAGAGAAGTTCCTGAGACAGGAAGGGTTAATGGAGAGGCAATTTCTGTAAGCAACACCAGAATGTTTCCTTCCTGCCTTCCTTACAGGATTAGCCCAGTAATTTCTTCTAACAACTGGTTCTCCAAACTTCTTAGAATGTTAACAATCGGTTCTAGCAAATCGGTGCGAACTGGTAGAATCCCACCCTGCATAGCAGAGTATGAAAACAAGGCATGGGTTTTATTATCATATTCTGACAGTTATCTGTGAAAGAGGACAATGTTATGAGACATTCATAAGCAGAAGTTGATCCATTAAGATTCTCATTAAAGACTAAACATCTACAGTGGTCTTCTTGTGCTCATAATTCTTGAGATTTTTATTCATGATTCTCAGTTCCACAGGAATAGTATGTGGGAGATATTTTAACTGATTGTATGATTTTAATCATGATTAACTAAAAGTCAGTAGATATGAATGCCCTATGAGCCTGTAAATATTGAAATCGAATCAAACAACTGTAATGAAAAACACCATTTTGCTGATGTCTTCCTTGTGCTCTTCCTGGATGTGTCTGGCTGGACATGGTGAGATACAGAACTTAAAACAGATAGCCCTTAGCCTAGGATGGTGGCTTATTCACATGGTTTCTTATTCTTGGGTGGCACAGTACAATTGCAACTTTAGCACTGGTGAAATTCTTCATGAATTTATTAGATATAAATTTGTAATATACTCCAGATAATAACTATTACAGCTACACTAATACATTCTATTATTCCATAATTGATCATTTGGCATTTTGATAGTTTAATATATTCTGCACACCTAGACACTGATATGTCATGATGCATGTTAAGACAAAAAGTGGGGACTTAGCATAAAAATGAATCTGGCCAGTTGGAGATAGGAATAAAAGTGTGTAGAGTGGATTGTACAATGCATTAAGTCTGCTTTCACAATTACACTCAGATCCACAAATGATACCTTCTAATTGGGTTTCCTTTTGACAAAGTGGCTAAAATTACAGTGTTTAGAGATCCTTGGTCACTCATGGTATTAATCCTCATGTTTACTAAGAAGGAAATAGTGCACCTTGCAACTTAAGAAACCCTGCACTGGGAAATAGGCCATTGTACTTGAGATGGAAAAATAACTTCCTGAAAATAATAGTAACAAAATTTGGATTAAAGTTCAAAACATCATTAGAAAAAAATCAGCACTAAAAGTTTTGCACAACATAACTTGTATAACTAAGTTGCACTAACCTTTGGATTATATCAATCTTTCAACATACTTTCCCATATGTTTTTTTTTTTCTAGTAACAATATAAAACATTTATTTAAGGAAATGAGAGGCTCAGGGGACTTTGAGCAGAATAGCCAAGCTGCATTTGTTAGATGAAGAATCTGATTCCAAGCCAAGCAATTTGACCCTAAAAATTGTTTCCATATGTGGACAAATATCACACAGACTACTTTGAGTTAGTTTTTATTTTCTTTAAAAGGGAAAAAGAGAAATATAAATGCATTTGTCAGCAGTTGACAATAGGTGGCTGCTGTCTTTTAATTTCATTTAAAAAATATGTCAGAAGTAAGGACAATTCACAAAGGTGATCAAAACTCAAAAAAATAATTATCAGTGTAAACAATATTTTCAAGGTTTAAATATTCTCAGGAAAATAACAAAATAACAGAGTTGGAAGGGGCCTTGGAGATCCTCTAGTCCAACCCCCTGTTCAAGCAGGAAATCCTATATCATTTCAGACAAATGGTTGTCCAAAATCTTTTTCAAAACCCCCAGTGTTGTCACACCAGAGGTGGTATTTAGCCAGTTCTGATAGGTTCTGGCGAACTGGTAGCGGAAATTTTGAATAGTCCAGAGAACTGGTAAATACCACCTTTGATTGGCCGCACCACCATTTATTCTCTGCCTCCCAAGTCCCAGCTGATTGGCTGGGTCTTCTTTTGTTGCCCTGCACAGGAGAACGGGGCTGGAAAGCAGGTTAGTGGGGTGGGGAAGGAATGAGATTTTACAATATATCCTTCCCCCAGAAATGGGGATTTTAAAGTAACCTTCCCCTGCCACGCCCACCAAGCCATGCCCACCAAGCCATGCCCACCAAATTACGCCCACAGAACCAGAAATTTAAAAAAATTGAATACCACCATTGTGGCACACGTATAACTTCCGGAGGCAAATCATTCCACTGATTAATTGTCCTAAATATCAGGAAATTTCCCCTTAATTCTGTCAGGAAACATTAGGTTATTTTAAAAACAGCCAGGATGTAAATCACTATTTCAGTTTAAATAATCATGGTTTAAATAACTATTTGAGTCTTAATAAAGATGATTTAATTTACTAGTTCAGTCCAAAATGATTCCTGGTATATTTTACATTAAGCAGTACAAAGCTAAAATATTAATAACCTTCCCAATGGAGGTGGGAGCTCTGTGATCCTCAAACTGTTGCTCAACCACAGCCATCCATAGCCCCAGTAAAATATGACCATTAAAAGAGGATGCTGGGAATTCAGCAACCTCGGAAAGGTCAAAGGTTTCCCCATTCTTATTTTTAACATCTGGTTCTGTTCTAGGCGAGAACATTGTACTTTTCCCAGCATTTCCATCATTTAAGAGTAACAGGATGAAATTAAGTGTAACAACTGGGCTTCTACAAGTGTGCTCTTGAAGAATGTAACAATGTGATCTTCTACTGTAGCCTTCTCCAAGTTGGGCCTCTTCCAAATACACAAACTTCAGCTTCCTGAATATTTTAACACAAGGCCAATACAAAGACGTCTAGGCACTGAAGCCTACACATCTGGATATTATTCAGTCTGCAATGAATTGGAAAGTATAATATGTGGCTTGGGACCAAATCTGACAACACGTCCCTCCCCATTTGTTTTTACAATGCACAGGATATAGAGGTGAGAGTGAACATACCCACCTTTCACTTATACTTCTTGAGTTATCCTCACTTGGAGGAGCATGGCCAGCTTTTGGTTTTTAAGGTGAAAGTTGAATTTGCTATGCAGGAACTTAGAGTCAAAGTTCTATATTTTTCACATTTTTGTAAGCATCTCAGGAAGGGGTCATGATAAATGGGAGTTAAGATTGAAAAATAATGTGGTCTGAGAATGCCTACTGGGATCTAGAGTCTGGTAACAACTGAAAAATATAATAGCTTATATGGATTACAACAGATACATTAAAGCTAGGAATTAAATTAGAAACTGAAAAAAATGAACATATTGAATAAACAGTACAAGTACATCCTGGTTTTAAAAAAAGTGAACATCCCAGAGAGAATTAATTTGTCAGAGCTCAGATTTTCAAAAGACAATAAAGTCCTTTCCCCACTTCTACCTTACACAAATTTTCTTGTGGCAACATTTATTTTCTGCCATGTCCACATGAAGAAAAGAGTCATTTTTTTGATAAGCAACGAAAACATATCTTAAAGCCCGGTCCCACTGCACTTACTACAATGACGTGGGGAAAATACCCAAACAAAGCTGAACAGCATGCATGTAAGTATCCGTGAAAACTTAAGAATACATATACATATATATAGATATATATATGTTTTCTTAGGTTTTTGCGGGTACTTACATGTGTGCTGTTTAGCTTCCTTCGGGTATTATCCCACGTCATTGTAGTTCTGTTAAAGTTGTAGCAACGTTTCAGCAGAATCTCATCTGCCATCTTCAGGCTTCTGTATGGATATGGGTCTTACAGCTCCTGGTTTTAAATTTGAGGCTGGTCTATTCTGATTGGTTGGGAGCCTGGACCTGTGTTCATTGGACTTGGAGTTTGATTGATTGGTGTTCCTGGTTTCTTCTGTCTGTTTTGTGGCTTTGATTGGCTGGCAACACTCTGTTCTTGTGTTGGAGGCTTTTAGTGCAGCTTGGCTCCGTGTGAAGGGACGGCTGCTCTTCATTAGCAAGCTGCTATTCATTAGCAAGCTGTGGTTTCACATGAAAACCACAGGTCACAGCATCAACTTCAATGGCACTAAAACCCTGGCCACTATAGAAAACCCCAGCCACAGAATCATCAGAGAAGCCATAGAGATTGAAAAAAGACCTGACAGCATGAATAGAAGAGATTATTCCACCAGACTGTCAATCATTTGGAAGCCTGCACTCTCAAATAGAAAGATCTCTATGCCACAAGCCAGGCAAACACCTGGGCAAAAACAGACTCCCTCTGATAGCTCCAACCTAAACCCCCCCCACCAGGCACCCAGGTGAAACCCAGCTTGCTAATGAATAATCTTAAATCTTGCTAGCACTACACCTGGAATTGAGCAACAAAATCCACCTTCTACTTTGGGATAAGATAAAACAACTTACAATTTGGAGAGCTGAAATTGAAACCACTAACAAAAATGAAAAACTCTTAAAGAAACTAAAGAAATTAGAACATGACAAGAAAACCCCCAACAACTCACAACAACTGAAACAATTAGTATATAACATTTCCAACAGAGAACTCACCAAAACAGAAACAGATGTCCTCTCCAAAGGATTCAATTATGCCATAGCACCCAAAAAAATCACAACAGAATCCATCATATGTGCAATAGAATCCAGCCTAACCAAATTAAATACAGATGAAGCTGACAGAATAAGACACCAGGTTACTCACATCTTATGCACAACAAAACCACCAAAAAGTAATTTGCAAAAAGATGAATTCAGAGCACTACAAACCCTGAAAAATGATAACAGCATAATAATACTCCCAGCAGACAAAGGAAATGCCACAGTAGTAATGGACAGAAAAGACTATGAAACAAAATTGACAGACCTACTTCAAGACTCCACATACAAACCTATAAATACAGACCCAACCACATATCTAGAAAAATCAACCAAGAAGAAAATTATAACCAGCCACATAAGCAAAGAAATCCAACAGACGATCATCCCAAGAGAAAAATCTTCTAGATGCCCCAAATTATA